>BCHV01000027.1:80314-219582 GCA_001599735.1 Naganishia albida | reverse complement strand
GTTCCTCGTACCGGCGTAGGCATCGGCGACAGCGGGAAACCGTTGACATTACTTTCAATCCCAAGGACCGGAGAGGAAAGGTGTTCTGCACCGCTTTGAGCGAGCATCTCGCGCGGCGCAGTGGCGTAGGGAAGGAAAACGGTAGACGTCGTCGGTGCGAGGTAGATGTTGGTATTTGTTTCTTCTTGTATGGCGTTAATCGTTTGTCGTTTACGTCCGGCGATGATGTACTGCAAGCGATGATCGATCTCGATCGTATCCTGCGCCAGTCCGTTCTACCTCTCGAGAATTAGCAACACATCCCGGACACTTCCAAAGCCAACTCACCAACTCATCCATCAACACCAACACCAAAACCCTCGCCATCCTGACACACTCCTCCCTCCCCGTCAACTCAACCTCACACACCTTCTCCTCCGCAAACCCCCACGCCTTCAATTCCTCCAACACCGATTCCTCGTCCGCAACCCCCGGAACAGACGGCGCAGCAGACGTCGGAGCGCTCGGAAGCGGAGACTTGAGTCCCGCGATCCGGGGCCGAGGGACGTCGATCGTCTTACTCCTCGCCGACCATGGACCGGCGTCGGCGTTGTTGGCGGAAGGGACGTTGACCATGTTCGCGGAAGTCGGTGCGGCGGAATGAGGCGACTCGGCGGGAAGAGCGGCGCCGATGGATTCTGGGGAGGCGATACACTCGGGCGAATCCGTCCGCTGAATCTCCTCGCCTTTCTCGAGTTGTTCGTTGGCGTGCGGCATTTGATGCGCCGGGAGGAACGGGTACATGCTTTTACTCCTCCCGCTGTCAACAACCGGAATCCCTTGCTGAGCTGTTGGTGAAACGACGGGTGGTGAAACAGGCTGATTCATGGTCCAGGGCAATTTGGCAGACGGCTGCGCAACTTGCTGATTCGGAGGTCCGCCAATTCCGACGGTCTCCTTCCCCTTCCCGGTCCTCCCGACGTCTCTCCGACTACCCTCGGCCTGAACCTCTTTGACACCAATCTTCGCCCCCGTCCTCTGCTCAACCGCTTCCAATCTCGCCTTCACCTCCGGCTTGATTCCCGGTGCTGCTGTTGTCGTCGTATTGTGCGTCGGATGGAGAGGGGTTGATGTTGGTGCGGGGGAATGGATGGATTGCAAGATGTGTATTGCGGGGACTCGGAGAGAGGTCTTGACCTGTATCAACGGTGATAGCGAGAAGGACAAAAGGGGAAGCGTGATAGAAGGGACGACGGGCCGACCCGAAGACGAGTTGGCAGGATTCGCAGGTTGGCAGGACGAAAGACGGATGGCGAGAGCGAGGCGAAACCAGGAGGTAGCATGGGAAAGAGCAAGGAGAGCGATCAGCAGGTGTCCAGGAAGAGAACACCACCACCAAAGCCGATAGGAGATATCCCGAAACTTGTACACAAAACTACTCACGTCCGGTCGAAACTCCGCCATGATCCTCCTCCGAGCATCCATCACCTGCCCATACCCTCCGCTCAGCTGAAACTCCCACCCTCTCGGCACGGTGTCATCCTTCCCACTCCCAACTCCCCTGCCATTTCCCTCTATTCTTCCATCTCCGTTCCTCCCGGATCCAGCGACGTCTCGCGGGTCTTGTTGAACAGCGGAGACGAGGCATCCCGTCGCCGAGGATATGGCGAGACACTTGGCGTGTACCGCATCGAACTCTTCATCGCCAGAAGCGTCGGACGGATAAAGATGCTGGAACTGCGAATCTTGATAGGCCGGAAAGTTTGTGATCCCATCATCTGGTTGACCGGCCCCGTTGTTCTGGCTCTCCTCCGAGGCAAGGGTGGTGGATGGATGGAAGACGGGTTTGTAGCCGTTCTCGACGGGAACGTGTGTCGAAGGATAGGCGAAGCACAACGTGTAGATATCCATCTTGCCAGACTTCCGCACTGATCACGTCGTCCCGGACTCGTCTGGTCGTAATATCGGTATCGCTGATGCTGATGTCGTGTCGTCGATGAGATGTGGTATATGTCGATGGTCGTCAGAATCGTCTACGTGTACACCATACGTTCGCCATCCATCGCTTGGTCCCGACCCATCAATCAGCCAAAGGACCTTTCCGTGCGAAAGAGAAGAAGCGAGAATCCTTTTGTTCGAAATGTTAGAGGTGATGACGCGAGCGGGCGGGCGGATGCAACGCGTCAGGAGGAAGGGAGGATAGCGGTTTAAAGCTGTGTAGGTGGATAGTGATGGTCCACGCTTACGGGAACAGGGGAAGTCTGGCTGGATAGATGAGTTTCCGAGATGGACATGGGCGTGATGCGAAATGTCAGGTTCTCAGAGAGCGAGTAGCATTTGATACGCGGTTTTGCCAAGTCATACGGTCAGACGGGCAACGTCTTCCGTTGATAGAGGGAAATGCGCTCTGTTCAGTTGTCCTTTCGTGTTTCCAGAAACTCTTATGTAGTACTCGTTCGATATGCATGTGACACGATAACGGCGGTCTTCCCAAAAACAATGGAATCGCGACGCGTCCGTCAGCGTGAGTGGTTTGTGGTACTGCCCCGCGTTCAGCCGACAAGGTTTCATACATCTCATAGCTAAAAATGTAAGACCAGCAGGCCGCCCCCGCTCTCCTCATGTCCGCTTAGACCTCACCTCTAGACACCCTTTCTCACCAACCTCTCCAGACACCTCTCCCTCGCCCTGAAATGCAGTAAAAAAGATAATGAAGCTAGTCCGATTGCAACAGGCGACCCTTTTCTTAAGGGCCCTTTTAGGCTGTGCAAGGTTCATTTCTGGTGGATTCCCGGATGGCAAATGTTCAGTACGTGGAAAGGGCTCTATGAGAAGAGCGGATCGGAATCCGATATAATGACCACTATACTATAGCTCCAGGTCTCGAATGGTTTTTCTTGCAATGATCATATCGCACCAGGCTCTGAGACTGAAACGAAATGGGAAGAGTGTAACATACCAGTACCATATTAACATATCGAACAAGGGGTCCGTGCCGAAGGGGACTTCATCCTCACCTCTGTAATTGTTTTCGAAACACCTTGGGTGAAGAGCAGAGCTCGGGTGATTAGAGTCCATCATGCAATAGGCAGAGCAACTCTAACACTACATATATACGGTTGCACTATACAATAAAGCTAGGATCTTTCATATCCTAAAAGCGTAGACGCTATATACACCATGAGCATATCCATTGTCCCTGTTGTTCTTCGGTGGGTCACGAGTGGACCGAAAAGAACGATCGGCTGTACTAATACCACTGCGCATCCTAATTCGTACCACTTGACATCCTTTCCAGTTGCGCCAACACATACCCGATTGTGCCGGACAAAGAGCCGGTCGGATCATCCTGTGAAGGGTCTCTTGGGGGCGTGTTCGAACGGCTCGTTGAGGACGCAGGAGTCAGTTGTCCTTCAAGAGTGTAGTCGTAATCTTTCGGTGTCGCCTGCTTTTGTTCCTTCGTGAACTGCTCTAGCGCATCCGCTGTGAGATTCGAGCCCGTCGGGACTTGGCTCTCGCCTGAACTCGGATCGGTGATGATGGTGATCGAACCGGGCACAAACAGCGAGGCCAATTTCCTTTTTTGTTGGAGGTATATTCCCGAAGTGAGACAAATTCCTTCCGTCTCGGTCCACCCCTTGCCGCCGGGTCTCTTCCACTGGCAAATAGCTGTCAAGCAATACTGAAGACAGACTGCAGTAGTTTGGGTCCTTTGGTTCATATCCCGGGCGATCATCAATTGGTCACACTGCAGGGCAACGTCCCAGCTTCCTACGGAATGTAGGATTTCCCCATCTACACCTTGAAGAAACCCGGAACTTGCGTTCTCCACGTCATAAAGGCAGATCTTCTCTTCCTTCTCTCTTTTTTTCTGAATAGTATCAAACACCTCTACTCCGGTCGTCTTCGTTAGGCTTTGAAACAACAGCCGCTTTTGGTCTGGAGACAACTTTGCAGAAAGCTCGCTGAAAGACTGTTGAAGGATCGTTCCAAGCCGGTCATAGAATTTCTCTCTCTTCTCGCGATTTGTGTCGGACGAACTCGACTGCATTTCTCTATCTTCTTTCCATCGATTGGAACTCAACACGCGATCACAGCTTACTCTCTGCTCTTTGTCCGATTGATATGGGTCTTCCTGATGGTTGAAGAATGTCACTGAAATACTGGACATGGCTTGTTTCATGGGATCTTGCGGAGGTGGGTTTAGGGGAGGAAAAGCCGGCTTAGAGACGCACAGAGAACCTGAAGCGTAAAAGGCAGCAGTAAATGAGGAATGGGTTCATAATGTTGTTCAACGACAGCACATACCCTCAGATAGGTTTCGAAGAAAAAAATGCCAAAGACCTTACTAAAGGTGGCAGTTGGGTTTTGGCTGTATTTATATACGAGATATCAGGTTCCTGCTGTTGCTGGAGCTTCTTCTGACATCATACTCAATCAACGGTGAAAAGATGGCTCCTTTGTCGAGGAAGATTGGTGAAGCAACTTGAGCACCAAGTAGATTGCGAAAGGGATGGATATCCCTTCAGCAACTTTGGAAGCTTCCTATCGAACAATTACGAATGGCTGGTGGCGTTTGTCATCTGACAAGTATATCCACGGCGATGTGTGATACGCTCCCGAGGGACCCCGATTTGAGATTGACATGTCCACTCTCCGCACGAAAGGCAAAGGGATAAGCGTGCAGCCGTCGTCTTTGAATACATGTGCCCTCCGCAACTGAGCATCATCTAAGCAAGGCAATCAGAGCTGCCTTTTCAGCGCGGTGTCCTGATCAGTTAGCTAATGTGAAGTGGCCGTCAGTCTCGTAAAACCTAGGAGCCTAGGAGTCATGGACTAAGCCGGCTTCCGAGCTTGCTGATAGGCTTATACTGCAGTATGCATTGTCAGGTATTTCTTGTTTTCCATTGGAAACAATTGCACGACGTTGTGCGGAGCCCACTCACCTGCTCCGGAAGAAAGCTCTCTTGATGACAAATTCGAAGATCAGAGGCATTTGACGAGGGCTGCTTAACGTGTCAGATGTCAAGGCAGTGCGAGTGGTTGCGTTATGCTGGCCTGGTTCAGGCACTTTTCTCGAATAGATGCAGCTGCTCAGTGCTGACGTAGTAGTGGCTAGGTTCTAGTCGCAGCTCCGAAGGTTGTGGCAATAATATCCTGCTCTTTTGTGTGTCATAGCCACAGAAGTACAATTGGAGGGCGACAGACCAGCGCTTTGGATGGACATTTGTGTTATTAAAGCAAGGTCGCTTTACCAGGAGTCAACCGTCCATGTCATTTTACAGGCAGTCAGGCGAGGAACGATTGCCGCCCAACAACAACAATGCGAGGAAGTAGTGCGGTGCGATGAGATTAGGAGCGGTGAAATGCGGCGAGGTCCGGTGCATCGCCCTCGGCACTGAGATACCTCAGCAGGTGATACCACCCTGTTTTCCCGACTCGGACAGCCAGTGTGCTAGGCTGCTTCGTCGTCAGCGAGGCCTTTTACCCATTTCAGCATTGAGGCCGCCTCACGAATTTGTACTCGGACCAAAAGGGAAATTTTAGTCCCCTCGATGCAGTCGATGTCGATTTGAAGATTTGATGGGTCAGAAGTAGCTTCAGCATTGAGTCGTAGGGTCGCGACTTTAGTCATGACGTTGTGCGACCAAGCCTGAATGCCACACAGTAAGTAAGGCGCCTTCGTGACAACCGCGGAGATCATAGCCTCACATTGGCAGATTTCTGCAGAGATCGCATCAAGACCCAAGGGTTCTTCCTTGGTTGTATCCGCTCCTGTATATGCGATTTACAGCCTTGCCCATCAACAATTTCGTGGTTTCGACGAATCATGTAGCCTCACACCCTCCGGCCAAAGAGCGTAACGCTCTCGCCAAATTTGTAATGTCACCCGAAGCGCGCCTTCATCATTTCACTATTTCATCCGGCCATTTCCCGAAAACCCCGCGCTTTCACCTTTTCACCGTTTCACTATTTCACTGTTCCATCGCTCGCCCTGCTCGCTGCTGGATCTTGTACGATAGAAAGCCCCATTGTATGCTATAGCTCATGAGCATATATATGGGGACAGGGGAGCTTGGGCACTTCACAATGCCTTTGCTCTTCACCCTTAGATACAGCAATAAACCCCGAAGCAGCCTCGCTGATCAACAGATCCGGATTAGCTACCCAACGTCGATCAGCTCGGCCTAAATCGTAGTCAGTCGCTCGCATCAAACACCAAAATCACAGATCCCGCTATACGACTGCCCGAACGCGCTTACGTAGCGGCGGCGTGCTTTCTGGCTCTCGACAAAATTGCCCACAATATGTCATACTGCTTGTCTGCAACGTTTGTATGAGTATACTTTGTTGATGACTGCTGAGCCACTTGTACTTCGCGTGAGACATCACTGCGGGGGTGTTGTTCATTCTCGGTCTGATCGTCTGTCTGAAACGCCAGATACCCCAAGGTCGGGTTGATTGCTTCGCAGCGAAATATAGATGGCAAGTGGACATCCGTGGGCGTATGCCTGATTCAGCTTAGTCCTTCGAGCATACCGAGCCTCTTCTTTGCGGTTGCCTTCCTTCATGTGTATTGTACTTCACGCCCGACATCATTCATGTAATCATCCGCAGTCTTCACGTCCGATTTGTCGACTTCCAAGGGTTGCTTCAATGGCCTTGTCTGCATATATGGCGGATCCCATTACTATGTTGCAGGGATACTCACACCCATCATCCGCGGGTAAGGAGGATGCGAGAACGTCTTGCTGCGTTCTAGTCTCAAGTAACTCCGGTCCGCGAGGTGTACGTCAGTAAAGCTGAAGGGTGGTCCAGGTCTTCCATGTCACCGATGGATGTGGTGTTAGGGACAGGAAGGTTTTTAAGGCTGATGGACGAAGGTGGACTTGAACCACTTGGGGAATCGAGCTTGGAGACTCGTTATATAAATTCAGCAGGCCAGCCAGAATTGGGAGAAACAATACTCGTATCAGTATCTCGATTGCAAAATGTTTGATAGGCGGGTGACATGAATCACGCGCGTCAGGGATAAACTACTTTACAAAGGGGAAAATTGTCCGTGTCAGTATACAGGCGGTCTGTGATGATGCTCGCCGCAATGTAGTGAGAGTCACCGCAGTTTAGTGACAGTCGCCGCATGGTGGTGTGGGTTGCCGCACAGCTTTCAGAGTCGCTGCATCAGATGAGGAGCTATGCAAGGCAACAAAAGTTGACTGATCAGCGCGTGGGACTCTGATGACTCAGCAAATGTGCAGTGCATGCCATTTCCCTGATAGCCTGATCATACTGCGGAACTCTTGGGCGAGTCTCAAAACCCAGAGCACCCCAGACATTTCTCCTCTGTCCGCTGATGATACCTCGTCCCAGCCCGAGCCCTCGACGTCGTTTCCGAAACAGTCGGCAGCGTTAGACACGACGTCTGTATTCCACTCTGGAAGCGACGCTGAAAGTGTGGCGCTCAGGCGTATGGTTCGTACAGCTCTCGCACGTCACGGAAACATACGCTCATGAGCCGGAGGCGACAGTCAGCAACACTTCTGCAGGTAGTAAGTAACGTCACGGGATTGGGTGATGTATTACCGGGTTTTCGGGTGTTCTTGCTCAAACAGGCACGGCATCATAAGTGAGAGGTAAAGGTTATATCAATTCAGAATCTCCTACATCGGTTCTGAACCATGTGCCATTTTTGTAAGGATCCTATTAGACCTTACTCTGAATTTCCTCGTTAAATATCGTATATCGTAGAAGCATATATTGAGTTGCCATACTCTGTCGCTAGTAACACGGAGAAGGAGGGCTCAAAGGGCATGTGCGGGTGCGCGTACAGAAGCTGGATGGCGACGGTGTCGTACATCGAGCCGGGATTATGAGGAATCTGTGAAGAATCAGCATATGCGAATGAACGTATAAGTGTCTGAACGATATACAATATATCTGTGAAGAACAAGCACACGTGAATGAACGTATAAGTGTCTGGTCTTCACAGGACAGAAGAGAGGAATCCATCAAACATCCCAATATATACTGCAGGCTGAAGCCTTGGCAAAAGGAGGTAGAATCTATTGTTTGTTGATGGGCGACGTGATGGCATTTGCTGAGGGTCGAATGACGTGTCTAATACTGAGTCTCGACAGAATCGTGCCGTCGGGTCTGACTCAGTTGTGATGAGGAGGTAACCATACATTCCGAACACAGTCTGAACACCTACAAGATGAGCTTCTCGCGGCACGAGCAGCGCTTCTTCTCATTGTCGTTAGTCTCGCCCACTATTTTGGAACGCCTGATCGCAAGGTTCTGGTACGAAGGTAGGAGGAGGGGGAGATGCAGAGAGATGGTCATGCTGATATCACTTGCAGCACCGTCGAAGAGCGAAAGTGTGTAGTCACTATAAAATTTTGAAAAGTACGTCAAGTAGTGTAGCTTATACGTTTCAGACGCGCTCAAAGGGCGGACCACCTGCCGGTTGTTCATTGTCGGTCTTCGTAACCCGCTGTCGTCCTGTGACTGTGAGAGAATGGGAGCGGCTTTGCTCCGCGGTCCGCTTTCATTATAGTTTCATGTCCGTTACTACGCGCAGGATCTAACCCTTTGCGATGAAAGGGCCTCTGTCCCTTTATCTTCAGGTCAACATCAGGAATATAAAATGGGACACCGAGTCGCCACATCTGTTACCCAGGTTGTCCTTTATGAAACGAAGGCAGGCTTATCAAGGCTTCTGGCACATCCATATCCGACAAGAGAATATACCAGCTCAGTCACGTCACAATTCCATGAGACATTTTCTGCCTCTATTCACGGTGCTTCTCGGGATCGCCGCGAACGCAGAGAGTCCTGGCAACGATAATGTCATGATCATGGCGACTTATGACTTTGGGCAGTTCTCCCTTGAATTCAAAAATAGGGTGTCGCCGACATCGGGATGCTCTTTGTTAATTCACGCGGAAGACAAGTCCGTATGTCATATCTTGGGGCATGGGAGATCTTGAACGCAGCTGACAAATCCATTACATATCCCAGATCGACTCACTTCGCAAAGCCCAGAGAGTGTTCCCGTACTGCCGCTCCGGCCAAGCGATACGCAAAGGCAAAGATGGAAACCCCGTACCGCTCAGCAAGATTGCTATCCCGCTTGGACCTAACGACAAGCCGTGGGGAGAAGGTGAATTCTACTTGCTTGAGAACCTTCAAGGTGTCGATGCAAGTGAGAACAATCCCCAGCCTATAAAGGTCCGAGGCAACAAGGTTTCTCGCATCGATCGAGTCACCGGTGTGACAGAGTGAGTGAAATGGACAGGAGAGAACGGCCGAAAGATCCTGCTAAATTCGCGATCTTGCACAGCCCTGTAACTTATGATGCGAATCGATTGGGACCTTACCCTAATCCTTATCGATTGGCCATTGGACTCGGTAAGCATATTAAAGTACCGGAAGTCCCGGAACGTGATCAAAGTATAGAACACTGACAAGGCGCACCTGATTCAGGGTTTGACTTCTTGTATCCTTTGCCGAAGGGTTACCATCTTTGAGGTTTGGGGGAAATATCAGAACATATCTAAACGAGCAGGCGGTCATTACACTATGTAGAACGTGTCTCCCCTCATGCCATGACGTTCGCCACGGTATCGGAACCTGCCCCGTCTTGGATCATTCATTCACTGTAGGTAGAAGATGAATGCAACGCCCCGTTCAATACATTTCAGTGTCTCCTCACCCTTAGTCTCTTTTCCGTCAATCCAGGACGAATGCATCTGGTTGAACGTTCTGACGATTATCCCCGGGTTCGAACGTTAGGGAGTGGTCATCACAATTCTTCCACTTCTATGATGAGCAAATTCTCAAAGGCCCTCTGACCGAAGCGGTGGCTTGGACGAAGGCCCAGGGTCGAGAGCCCCTTGTCGTAGAAGATGGAGCCCCTGTTCATTTGTTCAAGAAGCTGGCGGCCGATAGGGCGCGAGCCGGTATCGTGAACGTGAAGCACCCAGGCTCCTCTCCCGACCTGAACGCTATTGAATCGTGCTGGGCATACGTTAAGGACCGGTTGAGGAGAATGCCTGGTAAGCTCTCTACTATGGACTCCCTCTGTGAGGCTATTCAAAAGGCATGGGACGAAATGCCGCAGCATATAGTCGACGGATTCAATTATGAGCTTCGAAAAAAGGCGCAGCCAGCTTTTGGCGGCGCATGGTGGCCACACGCAATTCTAAAGTAGATATTAGATTATTACATACTCTGATGCACCTCCGTACCAAGTTTGGGATCTATAGCTGGCCTACAGGACGAAAGAATGACTACGCAAAACGATACTATAGGAGGGGGTCCAACCGGGTTTCGGCGGCCGTCCGAAACTCGATGGCGCGCACTGGTATATAGTAATCCAGAAGGCAGTCTGCCCTGGTCTGAACTATATGCGCGATGTCAGGATATCGGGAGATATTCGGATATCGCGAAAGTTGGAATTCAGATATCTGGAGATACGTAAATATCGCAAGGTTGACTACTCCTCCGTAAGCAATCAGTCTCAGTATTCGTTGTCTGGCTCTTCTTAATCGCATGCTTCATTTCGCTATCCATACTCGAGCGCTACAGGGGCACCTGCTGTCTGCCTGACAGCACATACTCGCAGATGCTGGCTACAGGCCCATGCGTCATATCGTTGTACCTTACGATCGAGCTGCAAATCAGTTTCTCCCCCGGGAAAAGGAAACATGGAATTACTTTCTATCCAGACCGCGCATGGTTATCGAGCATACATTCGGCATTCTGAAGGCGCGATTCTGTAGCCTGAAGTCCATGGCGATGCAGATCAACCACCAGGACGACGAAGCCCGGGCACAGATCCGGATACACTGCTGCGCTATCCTACACAACATCTTGATGGATAACGCCACAATCGACAGATTCTGGGCGGATAAAGGAGGGTTGGAAGGCACGATTCGGACGCTCGATACGTTGCGAGCATTCAACGAGAGGGATAAAAGGCGGTACGAGGACATGACGGGAGCGACGATAGATGAACCGGGGTATATGTTGGAAGACACGGCACTGGTACAGGATGATACGTTAATGGAGCTTTTACGGACGGCGGCGGAACAGAGGGAGTACCGCCCTTATCTAGACAATGATCAGCCGATGTACGATGTAGATTCATTTCAGGCCGTAGCGAGACTCACCCTGGTCCTTGCTAAACGTCGTCATCTTCGGAGCCGGATCCATCTTCCTCGTCGCTATCCAGGCTGATTGCCCTCTCCTTTCCCTTTCCATTCTCGCCTCGCGAAGTTCTCAAGGCGGCCCTAGCAGCTTCGACATCCCGCGTGATGTTTGAGGAGATCTCCTCCCCCTCCTTCTTGCTATCCTCGTATGCCTTTGTTGCTGCCTCGAGCGATAGTCCCGCCTTGATATAAGTTGCGATGATCTCCGCCCGCCGCCGCTGTTGCTCCTGACGGAAGCGGTGTTCATACAGTACCATTTGGCGCTCCAGGCGTTCTTCCTCCCTTTCCTCCCGATCCAGCCTACGCGATTCGACTTGTATCCTCAACTCATCCGTCTGCTTGCGGCCTGAAAGGTACGATCTGATGACGTCGGTCTTGAGGAGAGAGCCTGTACGCACTCAGGAGGTTGAAGCAGTCGATGTTTGCGAAACGGAAGGCGCAACGGAGCCGGTCCGGGATCCACCAGCTGACTGGCTTCGCTGGGTTTCTTGTTCGGCATTTTCTCCCCCCTCTCTTTTATCCGTCCCCTCTTCATCCTCGAAACGCGGCATGCCCAACAAACGACGGACATCCAGATCCGCCTCGACCATGGCTTGGCTTTCGGTGGAGGAGTATATTCGGCGAGGAATCAAAGCGGCACGCTCGCCGAAAGCGAGCTGATGGGCATCGTAGTGCTTGCAGCGTGAGTCGATCTCATGCTGATCAGGCGATCGACCATCTTCATCGTTCCCGGCAGTGGTAGAGTATGATCCCCAGCCAGTACTGTATTTCCAGAAGAGTGCCTTCTTGTAGGAGTTCTCCAGAGTCTTGAACTTGGCGAGAATGGAATCGGGTGTTCGTTCGATGTGGCCATATTCTTGGAGATGCGCGTTGATTTCGCGATAACACTTCTCCTTTTCACCGGTCGACTTTGCATTCCGCCATTTTCGCCATCCACCTTTCGACATCCACTGCACGAGACACCCCTCCGACGTCAGGCCATCGTCATTCTGCCTATCCCATCGCGCGTACCCCCTCTCGCTCGATGCCACTCCTCCATCTTCGTCGTTCCCCACGTCACCTGCATCCACGGTACCATTGCTCCCTCGTTTCTTCTTCGTCCTTCCTCCTTTGTGTCTCCCGATCCCTGATCCTGACGACGTCCGCTTGCTGCTCGTGGATTCGCTGTTCGGCTGAGGTTCCCAAGGGTTTGTTGGTGGAGGGTTGTACGGGACAAGTTGCATGTTGGCGTCGTATACGAACCCAGGGGGTGGGGAAGGTGCGAACATTGTAGGGACAATCATGGGGGGGACAGGAGCAAGGCGTTGCCGATTGGGACGAGTAGGCGTTGAGGGGGGAGCGAGACATCTCGGGCGATGAAACGCCGGGTGGAGCCTACAGAGGTGTATCAGCGTGTCTGCTCTTCGATTCTGAGACCGATGATACAGCTCAACTCACGGTTTGTGCGAAACGACCTTGTGGAGAACGATGACCACCACTTGAAGGGCCTTGAACCGATGAGACGGGGGTCTGCGGAGCGTGAAAGGGGGGTCCAGATGCTGTGGTGCTTGAGTGCTGCGTCTCCGACATCTTGACGACCGGCGTGAGTCGCGGGTAACGAGGGAGGTGTCTATCAGATGCAAGAAGATGGTGATGAGAATGCTCTTCGTACAGGCCGGTTACGACAGCTTAGGGCTCCTCACCCTTTCCGCTTTGCTGTTTGGGGGCTGAGTAGGGCAGATCACAGGCGCAAAGATGGTTCACCGGACCAGGATCGCCAGGTCATCCATCTCGCGGATTTGATCTCATTTGGCTGGGAGATTTTAGCGCGATTTGAACTCTCGCGTGAACTACAGATCGAAGCATAGATCACAGGCGAGATCATTTTACATTCGAAACGCCCTTAAGAGAGTATCTTGCAAGAGGCGTATTTGATCTCGCTTCTCTATGGAGAGAAAGGCGAGGAAGATTGGGTTGAAAAAGTGTAAACTATGACTGCTGATTCCGGGATTCGAACCCAGGATCTTTGGTCCGCCTTCCGGTGTTCATTGCGCGTGCTGCTATTCAACTTACCACTAGACGACGGACAGATTTCGTTGTCGGACTACATGATGAGTCAACCATATAGACATATTCTCAACCTGAGTAAATGAGTGAATCCCTTTGCTTACTTTGCGTCAATGTCTTTGTCCATGGTACAGGCTAGATCATGCGCGCTCAACATGTTGAAATTAGCACTTCTCGCGGAGACGACCAGCAACCATTACATAATCCAACTCGCCAACTCTCCCCCACGCGCCGTATTCCAGGCCTACTCGGAACACTGTCTCTATCCTCAACGTTCTCGTCGAAGTCAATAATCGAGTCCAGACCAACTCACTGCAGGATGACAAAGGCTCCACCGCTCAAGCTTTTTGGGCCTGTGAAAGGTCGGGTGATCAGCTGAACGCCTGGTGGTATATAGGAAGGTAGCCTGCCTTGACGAGTTGCAAAGCGATTAGAAACTGGGCACGAATACGATAATCTATTCGTTCCTCAACTGATTTACAAGTCACATTAGAGGCCAAGGCTGCCGCAATCTGTCGATCGCCCGTCTCTCGCGCGAAGCTCAGCAGGTGAGCGCTCGATTTTCAACACAACAGCCAGCTGACGTGATCAGACTTTGTTTACTTTGTGAAATATGGCAGCATCGGGCTAGCAAATCGCGCACCTCTCAACCAAATGACTACTGAATTGCTCAGGACGGTGAATCATCCTACCGTCGTTCCGCCAACAGCTCACCGAACATCCTCGTCGTCCACGGCGGGAGAACGAACGCGTGTATCCGTTCATTAGGTCAAGAACTTCCTTCGAGTTCCCGTAATCCACATCCTCCGATCCGTTTACCGTCCCGCACCGACACCAACCCCTCTCCACGCGGCGCAAGACACAGGAATCAAGCCGGATGAGAAGGCCAGATTGGGGCCGATTGAGTAGAGGACGGGGCGAAGATTGGTGTCAAAGAGGTTCAGGACGAGGGTAGTCGGAGAGACGTCGGGAGGACTGGGAAGGGGAAGGAGACCGTCGGAATTGGCGGACCTCCGAATCAGCAAGTTGCACGACCGTCCGCCAAATCGCTTTGGACGTCCCTTCCGCCAACAACGCCGACGCCGGTCCATGGTCGGCGAGGAGTAAGACGATCGTCGTCCCTCGACCCCGGATCGCGGGAATCAAGTCTCCGCTTCCGAGCGCTCCGACGTCTGCTGCGCCGTCTGTTCCGGGGGTTGCGGACGAGGAAGCGGTGTTGGAGGAATTGAAGGCGTGGGGGATTGCGGAGGAGAAGGTGTGTGAGGTTGAGTTGACGGGGAGGGAGGAGTGTGTCAGGATGGCGAGGGTTTTGATGTTGGTGTTGATGGATGAGCTGGTGAGTTGGCTTTGGATGTGTCGGGGATGTGTAGCTCATTCTCGAGAGGTAGAACGGACTGGCGCAGGATACGATCGAGATCGATCATCGCTTGCAGTACATCATCGCCGGACGTAAACGACAAACAATCAACGCCATACAAGAAGAAACCAATACCAACATCTACCTCGCACCGACGACGTCTACCGTTTTCCTTCCCTACGCCACTTCGCCGCGCGAGATGCTCGCTCAGAGCGGTGCAGAACACCTTTCCTCTCCGGTCCTTGGGATTGAAAGTAATGTCAACGGTTTCCCGCTGTCGCCGATGCCTACGCCGCTACGAGGAACGATGGATCTCCCGCCTGCATTCGTCCCGTCCTCGATGCAACCCGCCACACGAGGACTGTCAACAGCAAGCCCACGGCCAACAAATACGGACGGATTACAAGACTCCATCGCTCGTCTCTGTATTTCGCCGGCACCGGCAGATTCGCTTCACATGCCTCAGACGGCTGCTTATTCGAATGGCTTGATGGAGATGAAGGATATGATTTGGATTACGGGAGATGCGGTTGGGGTAATGAATGCCAAGGAGATGCTGTCGAGGCTGGCTTTTGCAAAGGTGCGCGAGATCATGCGTCTGCCGAAAATAGTGGATGCTCATGCCGTTTGTCTTATAGAAACAGACCGTGTTTACGAAAGAGGCTGCGTTTGTGCCTCGCAAGCTGGACTGGGTCGCTACGGAGAGCTAACCCCTAACCCCTAAGTGAGTCGTTTCGCCAAACGAGCGCGGAATGACGCTGATTACAATCCGTAGTTTACCCAAGCACTGAACTGAATCCCCTTCTTGGCCAACTTCGCCTAAACCTCCGACTCTCCTGCAGAATCTCCAATAGCATGTCCGCCGAAGAACGCCGAGCAGCCTTGTCCCCTTTAGCCCCTACCTTCGGCAGAGCTTGTGGCCTGATCGGCGCGAAAAGAGCAGGTGGCGTTCACATCTGGGATGCGAGGAATGTGGAGCGCCAACTGGTATACTTGAACCCAAATGTCGGATACATGGGGATGTCGGGGATTAATATTTGAATCGTACCGGGGGAAGTGGAAAGCGGACGAGTGGGTTTGGGCGGAATTGATGGTCATGGTACCGGTCTTTTATTGCAAACTTGTTGTATCTTTCGTCAACTGGCAGCAGTATCTATGGACAAGCATGTTTCGTAAAAGTACAGGCCGTACAAATCCCGTTCATCGAGGGCGTCCGATATATCGCAAACGAGATCCGAGAAAACCCCTAAGAAGCCGCTACTCTCCTCCCATCGCCGTCCCGCAGGGCCAGACGGAAGCCACATTCGCGCGCGATACGCGCGTCACACCCTCGCCGCTCCGATTCATCCTCAAGCGATCCCACCGCTTGCGAACATCTGCGCCACAAATCACTTGCCTCCCGCGCACTTCCGCACATGGTCCCTCCAGCGCGCCCGACAAAACCGTTTCCCCTGCTGCCAATGACTCACGCCCTCCTTCTGGCCCCTCTCCGTTGCCCATCCGGCTGGACGGCATGCGCAATAGAACCTTTGATTGTCCAGGGCGCGTAGTTGGCCGGATTGAAGGAGAGAGGTGTAGAATGCTTCGCCGGTGAGTGTTGGGTCGGAAGGTGGGGTGTGTTTGAACGGGGCGTTCGGTGCGGCGGAGACTGGATGAGTAGCGGGAGGAGAGGCGGGATGAGGGA
Organism: Naganishia albida; assembly: GCA_001599735.1. Lineage (NCBI taxonomy): Eukaryota > Fungi > Basidiomycota > Tremellomycetes > Filobasidiales > Filobasidiaceae > Naganishia > Naganishia albida. The sequence goes on along the minus strand of BCHV01000027.1, from coordinate 203,303 downwards.
GTGATGGTTTGAGTTTCTTGTTCGGCGGAGATGGCGACTCCGTAGACGACGGCTCGACTCGTTTCTTGGACTTTTGCTTGACGGGATCATCGCGGACCGTCTTGGGAATGTGAACGATCGGACTGTTTAGGTACGGATCGTACACCACCCTCGCTTGTTTCTATTCGCAAAATAAGAGTAAGCAAGGACACTATATCGATAGCGAGACTCACGATCTGTCCTTGCGCTAGACGACCGGAATCACCGCATAGACCAGAAACATCCTTTCCCGGATTATCGTTCTCCACTCGAAACCCCTCTCTCTCGGCGGCAGACTTCTCATTGCCCGCTTGGACCGCTGTCCACCCGGCGTCCAACGTGCCCGATCCGGACAACAGGGGTTTACGGTCCTGCATTCCAAGAGTGATGTCCTGTTCGTCGGTCGTTTCCGGAAGAATCGGCGTCTTTGACGGAAGCGGAGGGAGCATGATGCGGTTGGCGAGCGAGCGAGATTACGATGCGGTGTTTCTCCTCCTGCAAACGGACGAACCGGTGGGATCAGTCTCGTTTTCATGCGTCATGTGAGATGCGGAACATTCCTACCTGTTTGGGTGCACTAGATCTGATGACGGATGGATGATGGTAATATCTGATGAGCAATCACGTTGATAAGTCACACCATGCTTGGAGAGAGCGTCCCTGGCAGTCGGAAGGACGTACGCGGACAGAGGGCGTCTTTGGTAGCAGACGATATCCTTTGTCGGTTGGTTTGTGTCTTCTACGCGCACCAAGCGAGTGCCTGTAGAACTTCCAGTGAACAGTCGGTTACCGTTAGCGGTTTACACCAGTGGCTGGACTCACGATGTCTTGTTCGATCCTGTTCCTTCCCAAAGCCTCCGCCGATATCTCTCGCAACGGTCCACAAGAATACCTCACTCCGAGCTCCGACCCCCGGAAGAGACGTGGTGATGCCCCAGACGCAGCGGAGGACAGTGCACCGTGGAATGAGGAGGAGAGAAGATGTCGGATTCTTGGCGAGCGTCGGTGTGGTGGATATCAAAGACGACGAGAAAGTCGGGCTGCTGACGTGTTCTCCTATCCGAACGAACGACGAATCAAGGTCAAACTCCTCTCATCATATCCGTGTTGCTGGTATGGCTTACCTCCGCCAACCGGACCCGTGTCGAGCCCCCGTTGAGCGTTACTGCTTTGTGTCGATGATAGATAGGAGCAAGTGATGGGGAAGGTTTGCTATGTCAGTCAAGCGTTAGTGCGACGTAAACGGAACATACTGTACGTACTGCCGATTCGACCAAGAGAGATGCATCCGTATTTGAGCTCCGGCCTCGCAATCCCAGACAAAGGAGGGGACGACAGGTTGATCTCCTCGAGGGAACAGCCGTCGATAGGGGCAGCTGTAGGAGCCTGCGATCGGGCTTCGGGCGGGGACGGAAGCCGAAGGGCCCGTTGGCGCTCCTTCCTTCGTGCTCGTGCGAATCGTCTTCATACTGTCCAGTCGGAGTCGGCACTATGGGCGTCTCGCTATTGCGACGGTAGTCGAAGAAACGGAGCTCACCAAATGCACAGCCCTGCCGGCCCGTTAAATGCGTGAAACGTTCTTCGTCTCCGCCATTCTTCGCGTCAGGCTGGCGGATCTTGACGCTGATGTCGTACGCAACCCTGGGCGTTCCAGGTCCTGAAGACTGGGAAAGTGCGTAGCAGGGAGGGTCATCGGGGTCTCGACGAGGGCCTTTCACATCGCTCATACGTATATGGGAGTCGGCAGCAGGCCTTATTATTAAATCAATTATTGGTAATGTTTCAGACTCGTCAACCCCGGTCGGCCGCCGAAAAACGCGTCGCGTCGGATCTCAACTTGCCTCATTTCCATCTCTCTTCATCTCCGTCCCTGCAACATCCACCGGAAGCATCCTCTAGACTCCCTCTTTCCGCCCGTGCGTCAGCGACATCACGACCAAGTCCAGTCGACGCTTCCTGTATCCGCAGAGCTCCAAGAGGCGAGGGGGACGTGTTCGGATCGCGAGCGTGGGAATGGTAACGGTACGTATGATTCTAGATGCGTGCGATGCTGTGCTCATGTTGATGCCTGCCTTTTGTAGAATCAAAGTGGCTCGTAGCCCGTTCGGGGTAAAGCTGCCATCTCCGAATATCAGCTGCTTCCGCGCCCAACAACCCGATTCTCACCTCCTATCTCTCATCACTCCCCTCTCCTGGACAATCAGCGTCTCCCGTCCGCCCGAACTTGATACTCATCCGTCGCAGTCTTCCATCCGGTATCGCTGCATGTCGGACACGCCTTGCGCAAGATACATCCTGCCCGTCTCTTTCGGGAATTCAAGAGTCGTCGGTCGTCGAGGCTTGAGCAGGTAGAAGCAGGTCGACAGGGGTACTTCAGGTCGGTTTGCGCCGCAGAGATCGAGGTGTTTGTTTCTCTTGCTGACCATCACCAAAGCCTCCCTCGCTATCTTCCTGAGCAGTCTCGCCGAGATTCGTCCATCCGTAGGGACGAACACGTTCCTACACTCGAAGACAGGGCAACACAGCGTGGAGCTGCCGTTGAAGCGCACACTAGGAGAGCTCGAAAAGGAGAACGCAACAGCAAAGGAATGCTCTAGCAGCCGAAGCCACCGTTTCGAAAGCCGCTAGGGCCGATCTGCAACAAGTCCACTTCGAGCGAATTACCAGCTGGTCGTTGCTTCAAGAAGCGCGAGCGGAACTGCAAGCGATTACGTCGCAGTATCAGAACTTCGTGGATGCCGCCAACAAACTAAAGGCGAGATACGCCGGACTCGAGACGCGTTTCAAGGCGTCCGAGAAGCGAGTCAAGACGCTGAAGAAGGAGACGGAGGAAGCGCGGAAGGCAAAGGTGCAAATGGAGGGGCAGCTTCGGGCGCAAGCTGAGGAGTACACGATCCTGCAAGAGGATCACGAGCGAACTCTGACCCAGTTCGAAGTCGTACCCGGGGAACTTGCTACCACCGAGGCTCATGTTCGAGCAGCAAGGCAAGAGCTACTCGAAGCAAAAGAGACGGGACTACGCAGCGTCTTGGAAGCCGAGGTCACACGCGTTCCTCTCGCAGCCGCAGAAGCCAATCTTGGATCAGCCCGACGACAACTCACCGACGCCGACGCCTTGCGCAGCAGGATCTCGACGTTTGAAACGCCCGCGGAATGGACGCACGACCAGCTCCCGTCTCCCCGGGAGGAGAAAGCGGTGCAGGATCGCCAAATACAGGGCTACGTGATGGAAGTGCAGAGAGCCCGCGAAGAGTCGACGGCATAGGAAGCGCCAGTGCGAGGCATGCGGACCGCGGTGGAAGGCCTCAGAGGGGTGCTGACGGCCATGCGAAAAAGCTCTGGCGACTCGAAAGAATTGCAAGCGAAAATCAAGTCATTGACGCGGCAACTACAAGAGTCTGAGGCCAACAACCCTGTCAAACAAGAGGATAAACCACCCACCCCCATTCTCGATCTCCAGCACGAAGTCTGCCGCCTTCGCACACAATTCTTCGAAGCGCTTGACGCCTGGAAATCCGACGCCAGGTCGTTGCGGGAATGTCTAGCAGAGGAGATCTCGCGCAACGAACAGATGCGCAAGCCAGGCCATCGCGAGGGACAAGGAGTTGGATGCTTTGAAGAAGGAGTTGGGGAAAGCGACCGGCGAGGGGTCGCGGCCTTAGAGAACGTTACTGCGGTGGACGGCCGCACCACCAGCGTATTGACTGGGAGCTCTACACGCTCTCACAGGCGTTGTGATTCTTCTGAATATGTGTTTGTACATCGCTATGAATCGGACTTGCTCCTTTCACAATGAAAATGAAAGGCCTTTGGTTCTGGCATTGCTCCAGCTATATATGCGCGAGAGCGGAAGTTGTGAGCCTTCTGCTCTTGGACATGCTTCACTTCTGCCAGACATACCGATTTGAGATTGCGCTATGTCTCTTTTTACGTCGCAACGAACCGTTACAGCGGACGGATCCTTCTTACTGTCCACAGTATCTCAATCCACCAACTTTTCAAACAGTAGCGAGTCAAGGAGTGATAGTAAATCCATTACGAGTATGTTGTCTTACAACGACTTCCCGCTATTCTCTTACCAACTCACCAAGTCAATACAGGTCTCAACTGTACCAAAGCTGGGACCACAGGTGCAAAGCTGACGCTCATCAAGGACGGCTGCGATCGTCTCGAGTCGCCCACGGAAACAGTGCTTAGAACCAAGTTTGCGATCTTCAGACATGACGAGGTAGATATGTTCGAGATTGGCCCCGAAGAGGAGATCACTATCGAAAGAGGCCAAGCTAACGAGACACTGGTGGCGACTCTCCACGACTACAAAGGAGACGTGCGACTTTGCTTCAACTGGAACAAGGTACTGCATGAGAAATTTTCAAAGGCTGAAATCGAGACAGGACACTTTCAGTACCGATGGATCTTTCCGGAACGCGGGGGATTCATAGAGTTCCAAGTCAGACGTCAGCCTGCTAAAAGTCCTGGTCGGCTGTGGAAACGAGGGTCTACAGCTGCGCCTTGGGCTCTACACTGCAATATGTGTCGGCAGACCTTGTTCACCTTGAGGTTGTTTGTTTTCGATAACAGACTCTTCGTAGAGCAGGAGTCAGGTCCAGCGGCGTACTCGAGCAGCGTTAACTTCAGGTAGGTCTCCGCTGCTCATTAACATGCGCTTGCCCTTGCCCGCAGCTCATGAAAGGAGCAGAACAAGTCAAAGTCGCAGTTGGTATGTGGGCTCTGTATCTGCAACTCTGTATATGAATCATGGATCCCGTCCATAGATCGCTTCGAGCGAGGCCGGTTTCTCAGACTTCGGCATGCACATGCCATAAACTGGCTTTTACGCTTTCGATGCTGAAATGGCTGGAGTTGCCTTTCGGGAAGTTTGTTTTGCCAACGACTAAAGAGGTCTAGACGAGCTGAGCAGTTTCTTTAGGCCTCTTAGTCGCTGAATACACCTTCATTCAGACTTTCAACGGTTGCCGCGACCTTATTTGTTTTCCCTCTTCCGGATAGCGCGAAGTCGAAGCGTGCAAGAGGAGTCAGGATGGCAATGGATTATGCCCGCACTCGCAAGGGCGGCTCCAGTGCTGGGACAGTGCCGCCAGTTTAAGTCAGGCGCAAAAAAGACACGCCCACCAAGGTCTGCCCGACCCGCTTCGGGTGGCCAGACCGTTGCAGGACCGCGCAAATCAAGACAACCCCAAGTTAGGTCATTTCAACGAAGCAATTCAAGATGGAGATGACCTCTCCGCTATCGCGGTAACCTCGCGCTACAAGACCCCCAAACATATACCAGCTGGACGATTTATAGATATGCAATATCCTGTGGCAACTCCGGGAATCGAACACGAGCCACACGCATCGAGGTCCCTCGCATGAACCACTTCACCTTGGCGACATGTTATATCCACCCCGACCAAACGCTCCACAAATGGGGAAAGGTGCAGTCTGATTCCGTTATGTGGCGTACGAGTTGTGATACTTCAGACGGATTCCCCCCCGATCGTGTAGACGGTATGCGGCGCGTCTATCGCGTTTGTTCTTTCGGATCGTGGGATCGTCCAGTCCTACTTTAGCACGTTGACGCAGACGTCAAGCTGTATCATGTTTTCCACCATCACCATAGGTCCTGCGCTGCTGCATCATTTCCGACGGAGGTCTTTCCATCAGACTGGCTTTGGTTATTTGCGCTTTACTCCTGTCCCGATTTGACGCGCTTCGACCTTATTCTCCTGTTTCATCTCCTCATCAATTCATCAGTTCAACAATTCATCAAGTTGTCGACCTCGACTTCAATCAACAGCTCTGTGCCTTTCTTGTTCAATCTGATCACAACACATCACAACGTCGCAGATATCGAGCGGTCAACGGAAGCAGAGCCGAAATCAACACCGTCCCGGGGTCGGAAACGCGTCCCTCTCCGCCGCGCGACATCGGGCGATCCATCAGCAAGCCAACATCACCCTATCCAGTCCGCATTCAGCGAGTCGAGTGCTCGACACTGTTGACCGCAGAGAGCGAGAAAGCGGGGAAACATTCGAGAAGCGACATCGGTAAGTATCGACGGGACGAGGTTGATGAGTACTTCTGAATGCAATGCGTCCACCAAAGGTCTATTTTCCATCGGAACCTATCGCGACAGTCTTTCCCGCGACTTCTCTCATTCTTCGGCGCCAGATACCATATCTCACGCAATCATGCAACGTCCTCCTCCCCTTCCCGTGCCACATCAACTCTCACGTCCCGCGGATCAAATGATACCACCAGCATCTGGCATCATTCCTTCGTCGGTGGCTCTCCAGTACATTCAACGCATCGTGTACCTGGAAGACAACATCATCATCAGAGAAGCCACGTTGAAAGCGGCAAATGCGAGATTAGAGGATGAGTTGGACGAGGTGTATTTGGCGTTACAGGAGACGAGTAACGAGTTGACGGAGGTGAAGGCGGAAGCTCAGCGTCAGGGAGTAGAACAGGTACATGATCAACAGCAGACTCTGCAAGGCGGGGATGCATTGCACATACTTGCGGAGACAGCGCTTCATCATTCCTCGGCAGAACAACAATCTCAGCAACATCAGGAAATCCGACGAGTCACCCTCCTGGCGAACCATGGATCCCGTGCGTTAGAGAAATGGAAAAGTAGGAGCGATCAGCTCGAAAGGGACTGCGCAACTATTGGAGTAGAATACCGTTCCAAGATCCTGCAGAATCAGCAACTGTTGGCGGAACGGGATGCTGCGTTGAAGACCGTAGCGATAGCGGAAGGACGTATCGGGGAATTGCAGAAGAGTTTGGGCGAGTCGCAAGAGGTGTTGCAGCGAGAGCGAAGTGAACGGCGGAACGAGCGCAATATCGCAGAGCGTACGATGGCGATGGTGCGGGACAAGCTCAATGATGCGGAAATGCAGAACAGGCAACTCGTCGAAAGGAACGGAGAATACGAGTCGGAGGTGAATGCCCTCGGCGTTGCACTTGCAGAAGGCCTTGCATCTCGACAAACAGCGGAACCTTCTCTCCCAAGCTTAAAAAGCGGGAACCAAAGCCTCACTGATGACATGCACCAAATCACTTCCGACTTGAAGCTCCTCACAGCCGAACTCTACAGCGCTACCTTGAACATTCGCAGCGGACTCCACGAGTTGGAAATCACCAACGACGAGCTCACCGACGAATTGAAGACCTCCCAAGCGGAAATACAGCGGATGATGGCGAAAAAGGATTCTTTACAGACAGACGTGCTGCATAGAACGGAACAGGTGATTTGGATGCGTCAAAGTGTAGAAGAGATGGCACGCAACTTGACGGAGGCTCGCAGGGCGAAAGATGACGCTTTGTCTCGAGTTGAAGCGCTCTTATTCGAGAAGAACACCTTGCTTGCGCGACTCCAGTCGACCATCGGTCGTATGCAGGAAGCCGAGTCTGCTTTGGAAGACGGGCAAAAGGATCTTGATGCACAACGCATCGAGATGTGGGTGTTACAGCAGAGATGGGACGCGGCGATGAAGAATTTTGGGTGCTCTGCGTGCTGGAAGAAGTGCAGCTGCATCACCGGAACGTCATGCCAACTTGCAGGAAAGAAAGCAGAAAGTACCTGTGACCCAGAGACAGCTTTCTTGCGAAGTCCTTGTTCAAAGCGACGCCGACAAGCAGGTCATCGTACCATCCGATTCCGGAATCGCCAGAGTACAAGCGGACGTACAGGTGAGGGCCGGAACCCTCATGCTGCAGCGTGACGATGATCTCTGATACTTGAATATTGCCAGCTGCATCGCCCTTCTCCCAAACTCGGATTTCCCGGATTCAAGCCCTCGATACACGCCGCCATCGCTGGATTTCTGGCAGGTTCCAATGCGTATGGATCATTGGCAAGCTACAACGCCGTCAGCCGAATGGTCCGGGATGCGACATTGCCAGTCCTGTATGAGACCCTCATTCTTGACGGAAACAATTTGGATACGATGGAATTTGGTGACGGAAGTGAACCCGTTGCCGGATGGCGGTTCACCAGGCGAGTCGACACCTGGAAATCACATGAGGATCTGACTGACCTCCTCCCGCTACAGGTATCTGTTCCTTACATACAGCCACCGAGAGACGCTGCGTGCTGCGTGCGCTGCTCGGGACTCCAACAGGTCCTCTTTCTTGGCCTTGTTTCCGGACTTGCGCCTCCATCTAGCGTGGAAAGCCCGATCATCGAAAGAGCCGAATGCGACGAATGCCACAGATGCGACTGCCGATGCTATCTGCGAGCGAACGATGGAGTTGCATGGCGCTGTCGATATTAACGTTGTCCACGAGCTCCTGACAGCACCCTTCTCGCGCCTGTTGAACACTGGAACAGATCTTGCCGTTCGTTGGCATCCAAACGCCCGTCTCAGCAAGGGAGATCTGGCGGATCCCATCGTACGATACTGCAGCGGAAGAGCGGAGGGATTGTCAGTGCACGTCGACTTCGGTCCATCGAGCGATGCGGAAAATGTGGCGGTGGTGCGTGAGCTGATGATGGTGTTGTTCAAGACCAAAGGTCGAAACGGGAAGATTCGAAAGGCGAACGAGACGGATGGGAAGTACATGGTGTCACGAGCTGAAACAGGATTGCGTGTATGATGGAACAACCATATACAATACGATACAACGCACAGATTTGGACGACGCAACGGCTTGTGCTTCAGGCATTCCAATTCCCCTTAACGGACGTTGCTCTACCCGTCTACGATGTCCTTGTTGCCCTTGTGCAGTAGAGATGCCGACGTCCAAGCAGCGCGGTTGGATACCACATTCTCCACCGATGACGTTGTGCCGGCCGACCTTTGTGAGATGTGTCGATACTGCTGCATCCGCCGTTCACAGTGAACTTCAGATCTGCGGAAAAACGTGTGCCGGAGTGTCGTTCCGACCATCCAATGTTTCATTGGCGACTCCGCTGTGCCGAGGGATATAGCGGCCTGCAGACATAAGAACCGTGTCAATGGCCATCGTGCACGAATGACAGGCGCCTCGCCAGCGGTATTTGTGTCGGACAAGTCGCCATGGGTCGTGTACCGGACGAGGACCTGTTTTGGCAGATTTGCTAAGTGAGCTTGACATGAACCAGACACAAGACAGAGTGATGCATACCCTGTATCTCTCCTGCCCGTTGCTATGACTTTGTGTCTGCAACGGTTTATTCCATCCGTGTATTCTCTTTTCAATATGATCCTGGTTCCAGCTTTCCGGGTCGAACAATATCCCCCTGCGGTGTTTGAGCGTCGATCTGGCGTGCCGATTCGCTCTCTGCCCGGTGTGCGATGACACATTGACTGCGACGTCGTTTCCATTGCCCACGGCGACGTGCGCACAGATCAAGGTGGGCTTCAACCAGATGGAAGAACTTGTATAGACAGTTAGGATCAGAGAGTCCGAACAAAAGGTAAGACTCACAAGACATCCGGCATAGGAGTGACAACAACGGCGAGGTCGGCATACATCGGCCTGTTCCCCTTCCACAAAGCGGTATCCAAACCATGGGTACATGCAATCGGCAACACACCAAGTAGCGCGACGTGCGGTGCTTCGACGATGCATGACGCCGAGGAGTCTGCTGTTACGGAAAGGACGTCAGCGTGGTCCAGTTGAAACGCTGAAGCACGACGCGCTGTACATACCGGCCAATGCAGAGTCCTGGTCTCGCGCTGTATTCCGAAACGCCGCTCTGTGCCACACATGGCCGACTTGACGACCGATACGTGTGTCGAATCGCGACAGCTATCGATGGAGATCCGCTTGTAGGCCGATGGCGCGGAAATGTCGAATCCGAATGCGTCGGTACGGATTGGCCTGCCTATGGTTGCCGTGTCTGATACGCCGGTGAGGAGACGTCTCTCCGCTTTGCAAAGCGGACCGAAGGACTACGGAGGAAGAAAGTCAGGTCTCACCGTACAGATGCGTGAAGGAGCGAGACATACCTCGGACCACTCGTGCTCTATCATCTATGACCGCCACCTCCAGCAGACTACATCATGTTCGTCCCTCTGATGCTGTCCTCCAACTTCATCCCGTCGAAGGGCATCACCCTGGAAATTATGCATGACGTCCAGAGCTCCACTGTTGAGGGTGTCTGTAATCGTACGATGACGCTGGTTCTGTCGGGGAAACTGGGCATGCCAGCGTTGCGTCCGGATATAGTGTGAGAGCAGACCGGCGCTCCGATCTGGACGCGAATTAGGACCCCATGATAGGGAATCGGCGAAAGGGCCTAACAGTTGGCTTTGGCAGCTCCAACACCGCGTTACCGCTCTTCCGATACCACCGTCCATCCAATCGCCTCTCCTTCCTCGACGAGATTCCTTTCCGACAGCCATGTCCTCGATCTTGAAGTCTTATCGTTTCTGAATCGGTATCGAAAGGCATGTCGGCCGCGAATGCTGACGCGATGCTGTATGTCGAGTGAAGTCGTTACGGGTCGCGTTTAAGAGGCTGAGGCATGTGATAGGATACTACGGTTCGTTGCAGCGAGGACGAACGCTCGGCCCACTCGGATCGCCTGAATGCCTGAATGCCGAACGAGGATTACTTTCCGAGATATCGATAGCAGTAAAACTGCTCACCTGCTCTTCAGCCTGATACATGCCGTCCTCCTTCGCCCACCTTTCTCCAGACACCCATCCAGCAGCGGCCAAACCCGACCACTGTTACGGACTCCCTTGAAACCCTACGTCCGGTGGTGCGACGTATATCGGTATCGATGCGGGATCCGCGGTCGCCCATCTCTAACCTACAGTTGTTGAAAGCTGTCCTGTTTGTCGATGCCGAGGTGTTCTGCCCGTGATGTCATATAGAAGCGAGGGAATCAAGTGAACCGACGGTAGAAAAGACCGCTTTGAACGACTTCCATGTCTCGCTCCAACCAGGTCCTCCCGATCGCCGCTAACGGATCCGGAAGACGTCCAAAAGTACTGCAAAAGTCTATTCCGGATAGCAGTGACAACCATCTTTCTTGTTGTCCTTGTTATACTTCACAGAGTTCAGCCCGCGGCCATCGTTCGCCATACATCCCAAGCCCGCGAGTACCAACGGAATCCTGTCACCTTGGCACGCGTCAAGCTCCTTGTCCAGGACTGCCAGGCGTCGAAAAGAAATGCAAAAAGAAATGCCGATCCCGGAATTGAACCGGGGTACCCAGAAGGCTGATTTTGAAGTCAGAATCTGATATGCTAACCACTACATCAATCAGCAGCTTGATGCGAGGCGATTGGCGGGTATATGCAAGACCACGAAAACATTTCGTAACTGGTATGCTTCGGCGATGCAGTCCTTCTCACAACACGATGTCTCCGTGTGGCATGGAGACTGCCTACATCAATTCCGTTTAATTGATTCTACTCAATTCCCAGATATTCCGAGTGCGGATGGAACCGCCGTCAGATACGAGCCCCCTGTTTGTCAGGCGGCGGTATTAATAGAGGAATCGAGCGTATGAATTGTGAGGCTCGTTTTCAGGATTACTCGTGCAATCAAACAGGCGATAGATGGCTTGCTATGGCGGCAAGGTGACTGCAAGTAGAGGCCTGCAGATCGCGAAGGACACAAGTACCTCGCTTCTCGGGCTTCAATGATCGGCGTGGCGAACGGTAGAAACCAAAGTTCTAAGCTGTAAAGGTTTGTCGCCCGGATGACTTCGCGCGAGGGATGGGACATGGCTTCATTTGTTGAAATAAACCTTGCCCAAATATAGTACAAGTACTAAAGCTTGACTTTTTACTGCTTCACAAGATCGCATATTCAACTCGCTTTTCCTTTTCTACAAGTTTGATGGCGGGCAGTCCTTGCAGGCACTCCGGCAAAACAAGCCTTGTTTCCTCGGAGTCAGGCCTGCAAATGAGCCAGAATATAGGCTGCCACTGGATTCCCCTCCTGAATTTATGACGCCATGACCTGCCTGGATCTCGCGAGATGCTAAATCTGATGGCGTTACCTTGAACATCCAGAAAGTCCCATCTCGTCCGAAAAGTGGCGGAAGTGAAGTCTCGAGTTCGGTAGATCGTGTGAATTACATTCCGCCAAGCTACAGATATCTCGACCAGTTGTCTGCCTGATGTGTTGAAGACAAGCTGAAACCGCTCGGCAGCGGCTCCAACCAAAGGGTGAATCACCTCTGTCGCCAGCCGTGGTAATGGTATGTGGCTTTTAAGGACCAAAGTACCACTCGCATGTCCCGGAGGAAGCGAGTCAGGGGAAGCGCTAGACGCCGTGTCTAATTCTCGACGGCTCCATTTGTCGGAGCAAGGGACTTCGAGCAGACTTTCAGACGGAAGGAGATCGTGGCGCATATCTAAGAACCTATGTCAGGGATCGGCGTGGCAGGACTAGAGAAAGGAATTCTCACCTTGCGTACTTTCCGATAGATTTGAAGAGAGAAAAGACAATGCGCCGTTCTTGGGAGCAGAGGAGTGTGTCTGGAGACGTATATGAATCAGCGGTCCGTATCACTGACCAGGAAGGGTCAGGGAGCTCTTACCGGTCCACAAAACTTGCCGCCTCTGCCGTGCGACTTCAGAAGCGTTTTCGCTCTTGTCTTCCAACGACTCCTTCTTGGTGTATGACGTGAGCTCGAGTAGACTTTTCTGCTTTCGATCGAGGTCAGTGGAGACCTTGTTACACTCTCTTCGACAGATCTTGCCGTCCAGCTAACAGGATCTGACGCATCGCGTGAAACGAGAAATGAAGTCCAGCCGGCTGATCGCAGCGGGCGTAGCTGTAGACATTGAGTCATGTTGAGGCTCTGCTAAGGTGACAGCGAAAAAGAGATTCTCGGAGGTTTCTTAATGTCTAGCAAAGTGTAGTTTTCGGCTTTATAGACCTGGAAGGCCCTATATACGATAACATTGAAGGTCGTGGCATATGACACAGCTTTGCCTCTTGACTGAAATAAAGGAAGTCGCGCATGACGCCATCGGGCTAAGGGTTCCCGGGGGTCAGAGTGAGTCGCAGCTATGTTATAGTATACCAAAAGTCCTTTAACGCAGTCTTTTTAGCTGCGTCTCTCACCATGCGCTCATGCGCTTAAAGCATGCACTTGTGCACTAGTCCCTCTCTGTCATCAGATTATCCTGCGTCCTTCATGATTGCAAGCTCGCCTTCGCTACAGCTAGACCCCGCTTATCTTACCCGCACACCGCCCAACCGATCCACATCATCCTTGATCCGTCACACCCTGACGCCACCCGCATACACCTCCGGGAACACCTTTGACAGCGGCGTCGCCAACTTCTTCCCCCTCCCCTTCCAGCTTCCCTTGCCCTGCAAATTCCCTCAAACTTGCGCCCCTTCTTCCCCGACAACGCAGGGGGACGTGCCCACCACCTCGGTACCCTCCGCCGTGCTCGATCCCAACGTCAACAACGGAAGGACCGTGTCATCCTTCTACTTGATCTCGCGCCGCGCCCGCGGGACCAATGACCAGGATCGGACGAACATCTCGACGGCGGCGGTGAACGCGGACTCGATGTCGGAGAAGGTTGCACTGGTGCTGGGAGTCACGACGATGATGTGAATGCGGGAGTTGTGTGCGGAGATGGGTAGCAGCGTTGCGAGCTGTTTATGTTTTAGCCGCCGGGGGTAACGGCACGGAATCCGACTTACTGATTCCATGAGATCCTGGTACGCCCCCGGAAACGTAATGACCAGCCGCACCGCCTCCTTTACTTGATCGCCCTGCGCCACGCCCGTCAAGCTCTCCAATGTCTGACACCTCATCCACGGTGTCCCTATTCCCTTCCCGGCCCGACTGCATGCGAAATCTCACAGCCAGACCATGTCGCAGGTCCCGATGGCAGTACCTCTGCCCCTTGATCGCACCGATGACACTTCCGTGCTCTTGACGATGGAATAGCCTTGATTCGATGTATTCCTGGTCCGTGGAAACGGACCGAGGCCAGTAACGAATGCATCGCGTTCGCTCGGTATTGCCCCGTGAATCGCGAGGACCGCTTGAACATCTGAAAACGTGCGAATCCGCCTGGCACGCGATGTAGAGTCGTCGATCGGGGAACAGGCGCGATAGAAAGTGCGGGTCTTGTTGGATCTTTTCGCCGCGTGTTGAGGAACGTTTCGACGTCGGCCTCGCGGGATTTCTGGGGAAAGAGACACCTATCAGCGGATCCATCAGCTTCACTTTCCCCGCCTGGATGAGTGACCGCGGAATGGGACTGACTTGGTATGTATCAAACCCGCGGCGGGATGATCGTCCTCCCTGTCTCGGCAACGACGGATATTCTCAAAGGCCTCCCGTACGGACTTTTTCGCTCGTCCGTACCACCGTCTCATGTAGCGTCTTCTGCAGCGCCTTCCTCATCGCTTTGTTTGCCATACTATACGCCGCCGCGGAAGCGTACGCATTGTCGCCGACGAGGTACGCGCCGATAAGGGGAGTCTCGGTGGTCAACGGCTTTGCGTTCCTCAGAGGCACGGGCGGTAAGATTGTCTGCGACCCGTAATGTCTGTCAGCCCGGAACAGCATCCCGGCGCCGAGAGATGCGGACCTTTTCCCTTGGCGATTGCCTCTTCCTCGCCGTCGGTAGTTCCATTTCCACTTCCGAGGAGAGTACGTACGGCCGTACCTGGTAAACCCATCAGCACCCAAAGACTCTCCATCCAAAGGTTGACGTCACCTTGCTCTTCTTCTCTCCAACCGAAGCCGCCACCTTTGTCTTGCCTTGCGTGCCAAAGCCCGTGCCGGCCGTCCTCATGATACGGCCATCAGAGGTCACCTGGATCCTAGATCGGACCGCATCCCGAGTCTACGAAAGATGCCTATTCAGCTGCGAGACGCAAAGTGTAGATGTCGGTCGCGTAGTGGCGGCGTAGTGGCGTGCCGTCGATGGACCGGGGTGGACGACGCAGGGTTTCCGTTTGCGTCTCGCCGTTGGGCGCTTGTTGCCGGGGATGATTGATGTGGGGGCGTCACGGATGCCTTGGAACGACAGGTTGGCACGATGAAGGTAGAATCTCATAGAGAATTCATTCCCAAGTGATCGGTCGATCGATTTCTCAGATTTCTCAAGTTTCCGGCTTGTCAATAATCAAAGAAATAAAGTCTCCCTCGCTGCATTCTACCCACCCCGTCAAGACAGCATGGCCACAGACGTCTCGGACCTCGCCTCCGAACATGGCGCCCAGGGACCCGGACCCGGACCCGGACCCGGAGCCGCAACGTTCACGGCGGGAGAGCTCCAGGCCAAAGTCCACAACCTCAACCTCGAAAAGGAGGGTCTCTTGCACTTTATACAACACCTCAAGACCCGCAACGCACAATTGCAAACCGAGAACGACTCGCTCCGTTCCTCGTCCACCCTCACCCCGGTCCCCACCCCGGCTCCGGCTACTCCCTCCCCATCCGACCGGAAACCACGCCTCTCGGCGGAATCATCATCCGGCGCGGCACCGGCACACGACCGGGACCGGGCGCAACTCGAGTCCGAGTCCGAGTCCGAGTCCCGGGAAACGATCATCCGAGACCTGCGGCGGCGCGTGGAGGCGCTCGAGATGGACAAGACGGTGCTCGGCCATGAAGTTGGCGGGTTGAGGCTCGAACGGACGGGCTGGTTGATGGAGAGGCAGCGTGTGGGAGCGGAGCTGCGGGAACTCGAAGCGGAACGCACGGCTCTACGTGGCAAACTAGCCGAGGCGCTCGCGTCGGAGGAGGAGGGGCGGCGTCGTGCGGGGGACGGGGACGAAGAAGGCGAGGGGAAACGGCTGGGGATGTTTGTCCGCGAGTTGCAGATGGAGAAAGAGGGACTTTAAGGGCGGTTGGATGCGCGGACGACAGCCTTGCGGAATGCGGAGGAAGAGTTGCGCACGGAGAGGACGGAGCGGGGTGCGGTCGTTCTCGCGCTCCGGGAAGAGCTCGGCCGGTTGCGAGTCGATCTACAGGAATCCCAAACGGCGCTCGAGCACGCCAAGACCGACCTATCGACGGTCCGACAACAGCTCACACGGGAGAAATCCACCACCCGCCAAATCGAGGAGAAACTCCTCGGCGCGTCCACAGAGCTCGTCGAGGAACGGACAAAACACCTCGCGACACGACACGCACACGCGCGCGCGCAGGCGCGGATCGCACACCTGGACGCGGAGCTCGAGGCACGCGACAGGGCGCGCCAGGAGCGGGAAAAGGTGGTCGACGAGTTGAGGGGGGAATTGAAGGAGGTGGCCGCCGAGTTGGAGAGACGAAATCGGGCGTACGAGTCGCTTCAAACCGACCTCCGACGCTTATGCGTGGCGCCGCCGCCGCCGCCACCGACGGACCAACTCCCAGTACCCGTCAACTCGCCCCATTCGTACCAAAGGAGGATCCGCCGGCTGTACCCTCGTCAGAGCAACCTCGAGCATCAGAAGAAGACGCCGAACGCGCAAGACGAAAACAAGAGCGAAGGGAACGGCGGGAGCGCAAGGAAAGGGAGCGTCAGGAAGGGGAGACGGCGTCGAATGGGGTTCAAGGCGACGTTGCGGAGAGCGGGAAGAAGGTTAAGCGGAAAAAGGTCAAGGTCGAGACGGACGCGCAACCAGTGAGTCCTTCTAGATGGTCCCGAGACTGTGCGGCTCACCGGGCCTGAGCAGAATCCTCCGTTCGCGGCCGCACGATTCACACCCGAAATCCACGCCACCATCGCCGGCTTCCTCGCAGGGACCAACGCCTTCCGCTCCCTCGCGTCGTACAACATCGCGAACCGGGTCACCTACCAGGCTACGCTGCCGGCCCTGTTCGAAGTGGTCGTGCTCGATGGGCCGTTGCCGGCGAGTGAGGATGAGGAGAAGAGTGGGACGGGGAAGGGAAGCTGGACGAGGCGAGGGGTGAGGCGGAATCGCGGTTGGCGGTACACACAGTATGACATAGTGCGGCAAACAGGAGGAGCGTATCCTGATCGTGATTGCACTAGGTACCTGATCGTCTCGGAAGAGCATGCCAAGCGGTTAGAGCAACTTCTGGGACACACCAAGTCTGGAGCGTCAAACACGTCGCCGGATTCGACCTTTCGTCAAACCCTGCTACGGGCGTTTCCTCGACTCCGAATGCATCTCGAATGGAGTATGAAACCGTCAGCGACAAACGCGAAACAAGTCCGTCGGACCGGTAGTCTGGTGTTGCTCAAGAGCATAGATTTCGAAATCCTGCATCAGCTGCTCCGCAACATCCACTTGCACGTATGGAGATCGAATCGACCTTTACGACGAACGCTGGATTCGCTCGTGGATGTTCGATACGCGGCCGGAGTGAAATCATTGAACGATGGACTCGTTCTCCGCCAACAGAGGAACGTGTACTGGAATACATACGCGGACGATCTCACCGTCTCGCTGGAGGAGCCCGATGGCGAGGCAATTCCCACCGCTATTCCAGACTTGGTGCAACAATCGCTGCGGTTTCAACGGTCGGGCAGAAACACGGATCCGAACAAGCCGAATGGACCGCAGTTCCTCTTGCGGTTCCCGAAAGTACAGCTAGGCGGTATGGCTTCCATCTTTGATCGGGTCAGTACGATCGCGCCAGACCACCCGTAACCCGCAGGCTGACAACTTCCTCCGGGCTTACAGCTTCGCGGCCACCCAATCTGGTCTCGGTCTGATTGGCGCATGTGTGCGATCATCGGCGACACGGAGGGCGAGCTCGCCATGACCGAACAGATTCGTTCCGAATTCGATATCATCATCAAATGTATCGCCGACCTGTGGCATCGGATCCCTCGTGAACAGCGCAACAAGGAGGATGAGCCTGGAACGCGCCCGTTCATCTTTCGCTTTCGGGGCATCGCCAAGGACAACGTTGTGATCGAGATGATGGTCAAGAGTCCCCCCAATCCCGATGCCAACACGTTCAACGTGCACATCAGGGCTGCTGACGCCAACGGCGTCAAGTTGAATCTTGCCGGCATCACCTCATCGGCTTCCTACCCGGCCGCGAAGTATTACCACCCAACCCACGCCGTGAGCGAATTAGAGGTGTAGTTGCTGTCTAGGTGTATCTTACAGGATATCCTATGAATGGTAATGTCGCGGCCTAAGGACCGTCACTTTGACCTCTTTCAGCTGCACATCCGAGTTACCCTTCACACTGCAACAGACGTGTGCGCGCACCAGAGGAACAGATTCGCCCGTTCAGCGCGACCGGAAACACATGCAACATCACTAAAGGACTCACGCTCAAGAAGGTCATATACGGTAAAGTGGGCGGGGATGATTCGTACGACAACAACGCGGAGACGACATCGTCCAAGATGAATACGAATGCTATCGTTCGTTGCAGTCGTGCAGGTACGCAGTAGGCGGACCGTGCACATGGGTTCAATGCCTGTTGTGCCGAAGCATGAGAACAACGCAAGAACAGTTTAATCGCAAGGATGTATCGTGTATACAGTCATAAGAATAGAGGACATGGCTAGACACTTGAACTTGATTGTCTGAGGATGGTCACCATCCATCATAGCCACCTTCCATCGAAGCCTCCACTGGTCATAGACTGGTGCTCCGCTGAGAGACAGCTTGGCAATGAGGGAGGTGTTATGAACCCAGACGAGGACTGTTCCCAGGGTGGTATCAGACGAACAATGATACGATAGACAAACAATAGTGGTCTGGAGACTACTATAGATTATAGCATACATCTGATGACCATTCATCAATACTGAGGCGAATCCCAACCCAGGGGCGCATCCGCGCCTGTCTTCCATCAGACACAACAACAACCTAAAACGCTGCCCGACGGAAGGACAAACTCACTCATCGTGCACGGAAGTCCACCGCCACCTTGCCAGGTGTCATCCATCGTCCCAACCCGACATTCACCCACCTCCTTCCAACCCTTTCGCAGCAGCTCGGAGCTGTTCGAGCTCTGCAACCACTCTCTCCTTTCCCGCGACCGCCTCATCCGCCCGACGCCTTTCCAGATCAATCATAGTCTCGAGGCCGGCATTGACTTCCACCTGCCGCTGAGCCTTTCGACTCTGCCGGGGCGCTTCAGCAATCCACTCGTCCCTGTCGACCTGGAGACGATCGTTTTCTTCACCGAGTATGGCAAGTCGCGCTTCCAGCCGACTATCCGATGGACGCGGTGCCGTGATGTCTGTGTCCGTCGAGGTCATCTGGTGCCGCAGTCGTGCCAGTTGAGCATCCGAGCGATTCACGTGGGAATGAAGCGCTTCGCACTCGCCCCACTTCCGCTTCAGTGCGTCACCGAGTACAGCGTTTTCCGATTCTAGCGCTACCGCCGTCAGTTGCAGTCTCGCACTTTCCGCTTGCTGATCCGTGAGACGACGTTCAACGTCCCGGAGTTGCGTCTCGTTGATTAACATCCGAACATCCAGCTCCGCTTTCGCCTTTTCCGCTTCGCGTAACCGTGCGAGTCCCGCTTGTGATTCGGCCTGGAGAGCGTCCCGTTCCGCCGAGACGGCCGTGATTAGAGCTTCGGCCGACGCCTGTTCCACTTCTCGTCGGCGGGAAGACTCCCGAAGCGTTCCTACTTCCTCCTCGGCTGCTTCCACGCGCCGCTGCAACCTCTCTTCCACCGCCCTCGGGGCCGCCCTCGTTCGAGCGAGAACCTCGAACATTCCCTTCCACGCATCCCGATCCTGCCTCAAGGCCCCATTCTCCCGCATCAAGCGTTCCACGTCTTTTCGGAGCCTCGCATTCAAATCCGATCTCGACTGCAGCCGCTCCGCTTGGTGACCTTCGTATTCCCGCAAAAGGTCGCCGTACCGTGCGAAATGTGCCTCCAGCTGCGTGCGGAGCCGGTTGGAGTTCTCGGCCGAGGAGGAGCGTTCGCCCCGGCGGGAGTTGGGAGGGCCTTGGGTCTGTTCCTGCTTGACGGCGGTCGGACCGGAACGAGGTCCTCCTTGGTGGACGGTGCGTGGTGGAACGAATGGGTCCGGATAACGGCTGGGTAAATGGGAATCGTGCTGTTTGGCCGATGACATGGCGCCGCGTTGGTTCATCCCGCCTTCTTGACGGTGAAGTCTCGGCATACTGTGGATCTACGGTATCAGCATTGCAATTCCTCAGCGCTTTCCCTAGTCCTCAAGTACGCACTGTTGCATATCCCCCGGCTTCGCTAAGCCGATCTGCCTTTGGCCTTTGGTACGACGCAGGTGCGCAATGCCGAACACTATGCAATAGATTCGGGATATCAACCTGGCCTGGACATGATGAGATCAGCATGCATCGCATGACCGTTGAGCGCAGGGACTCACTCGAGATGATGTCGGTGAATGCAGGCAACCCGCAGTACTCGACAGCAAAGCGGGGTGTATCCGTTGCACGAGTACGTTGGATGTAGCGAGAGATTCGCACTATTCGTGACACAGCGCACCTTTCGCTTCCGGTATGACTGCAGGAGTGTCTATAAGATGCGGCGTCAGCACGATCTCAGCCGAAGATTACTGGAAAGCTGTACGCATACTGTATATACGTCTCGCCGTATCACGCGTCAGAGGTTGCGATGAATGTATTTTTCGCCCTTTCAAAAGGTGCAGGATGATGTGATGGGATCTGTAGGCGATTCCCTGTTCGTATCGTGGTTAGCCACCATCGGGACCACAAGGGCACGCACAAGCCCTCCATATGGAGTCACAAGAACTTCAGACGGATGGCACTTACCTTCCGACGCCGATTCTCTTCAAGCTACCTCCTGCTACCCGAGGAACCGCTCTGCACTAGAAGATCGTGGTTGTTCAATTCGAGAAAGTGAAGCGGAAAACAAGGGGTCCGCAGAGGCGAGTGTTGGACCTCGCCGCAGACGGTTAACAAGAGGCGATACCGAGGCGATAGATTAGGTTCCGGATGCGTGAGCGTTCTTCTGCGAGCGAGTACCCTCGTTAAGTAACAGCTACTAATCACTTGTTTCCATTCAGCGTACCTTATCCCGTTCAAGTCCATTCTCCACGCCGCCCTCGCCATCCGCCAAGCTTGTATCGACGTCTTTTCCGATCACGACTTGCACGTCAACTTGCCAGTTCGCTGTACGCCCTTCTTGTCGCGTTGTGGAGCTGGTGGTACGGAGAACCGAATGACGCTGGCAAGAGTCCGCAAAGAGCTGTAAAGAGGGCATCGATCCCATTATATTGTCGATATCAACGGCTCATGTTTCACGCCCGGGATTGGCCGCACATGTCAGGAGGAACACGGCCGCCGACAGCTCCCACGGTGAATCTTTGGGCCGACAGCGAGGACTGCCCGAGAGCAGTCACAGGTTATGGAGAAAGCTCTGTCGGTAGAGGCATATCACTTCCCATGATCATGGGTCTCCTCGCGTTCGAAAGCCTTTGTCATGGTAGATGGAAGGGTGTTCTTCAAGGGGGACTTCCACTCTGGCTGTATTTTACGCGACGTGATGTTCCCGACTTCCCCGTAGTGACATGCGATTCTACGATGAGTAAGTCAGGCCGTCGACGAGAAACGAGGCCGATCTGACGGGTCAGCTTTCGTTGCGATACTCTCAGTGCCAATGAAATGATGTCTCCTCGCTCCATCGCTCCCCTTTGCGGGACCTAGTCATCAGAGTCAACCCGCGGAGAATTACTAACCCCCAGAGACCTCCCCGGTGTGCGATAATGGTGCGATAATGCAAGGGCAGACAGCCTCGCTTGTAGACACGATTAATGGCCTTCTTGAATGGTAGGGCTCGGTCCTTCGCGGCAAGAGGTCGCGACACTACTCTTCAATGTAATATATCATTGTCGTCTAACTGACTGATAAACATGGAGAAGCGAGAGAAAGGACTAGAATTGGAAACTTGTCTTTGTTGTACAGTAGCTGAAAAGACAAACCGAATACAAAAGGCGCCATGGGAACTTGTACCTAATAGTGAGACCGAGAAGAGACTTGTACGTAATAGTGAGACCGAGAACAAGATAACTTTCCTTGTACGTCAGTGGGGAAGAGAAACTGAACAACCCGTGACTTGTCGTCGGCGCCAATACACGATGCTGGCAACAGCTCCGTCAGTAGCTCCCGCTTCATCTGCTGATCTCTAGATCATACACGTAAGCCGCAGGAATGACTTAGCCGATTCTGCTACATCTGCCGCGCTCGCCGCAAAGGCTGCAACTTCCAGCTCTGCCGGTTCTGCAAGCGCTACCTTCACCTGGGCAGGCAAGGTAGGATCTCTGCTAAGTCCCAATCCTCCCATGCTTTGCCAGTTCTGCCCGCCTAGTCAAACTCGCCCATTCTGCTATCGCACGACGCGACGCCTGTGTTGTCTCCTGCAGTGGCATCCAACTTGTTAGGGGATCATGGGCTCCCCAAGGCGAGCTGTCATTCGCCACCCAAACCGCACGTGTACATATAGAGGCCTCAATCCTTGTATTCTCCAGCCCATGCCTTATTGAATCACGCTTTACCTGAAAACAACTTGCGTCACTGGCTCAGCATTGCTTTGCCTTTACCAAGGTCTTTTACCTCGTTACCACTCGTCGTAGAGAACATAATCACAGAAACTGCTTCCTTGTCTACCCATCTATCATTGTGACTACCAGGTAGCTGTATCAGTGCCCATTGCCCCTTCACGACTCAGAGACGTCAGCGTCGATAGTCAATCAACTCTCTCGTGTCTGGTTTATTACCGACACATCGAGATACATTGAGTCATCTAGCTGATTATCGATCACGTAAGGCCAAGGCCAGAGCCAGCCCAAGTACTAAATACCTTACAGCTTTGGTACGAGTTAAGGCAGTGTCCGCCACGTCCGAGCTGTGGAAGGAAGGTGACCTCCGTAGAAGATGATGACGTAAACCAGGCTGATGGTTCCGGCATAGGGCGACTGGATATCGTAGCAGAGGGTAGAAGAGGTGCAATCATCAGGGCGCCGAGAGGATTCTGAGACATGAGATATGCGGTATCGATCGGGACCACCCGAGCTTCGGTGAGGATGGTGACGCTGCGTCTCGAAGCTGCATGGCCGCCTTTGTAGTCTTCGGATTCCGAGGACGACACGGAGATGGTATCACCGATGAAGGTGGAGGGGATAGATGATACGTGCGGTCGTGTGATTTCAGAATCTCCAGATAAGACTTCCTGGGCCCATAACCTGCGGAAACTACGTAAGATCATCGCTGTAGAGCGTATAGAGGTAAAATTCACCTGTAGAAACCACTTCAGATAATCGTCGGTTTCTACAGGGATTGGGATTTGTCAGCCGAGGCAAGCTGTTATGACAGGAAGGACAGCCCTGACTCTCGCGCCATAGGTCGGCGCGTAGAGACACGAGAATAACGTAGGCGCATAGGAGCGTGAGTACTCATGGGAGCGTGAGTACTAACTAGACACGTGTATTCCAATAACTATGACATATGGACTCTCCGAATCATTTACGGCTTTTCGGGACACACACAAGCTTGATGACAACTGGTTACGGAGGTTTGGTCCTTTTGACGGCATCTCTCTACAAGGGAAACACATCCATCGGATTGCTCTTCGAAATACCCGGCATCCTCCCTAGTCACAGCCACCTTGGCATTCGATAGATCGTCAACGCTTCGCCTGGGGCGCACAAGTGAGGCACCGGCCCCAAACTGGAAGGACAGCTCGGTGCTTCGATCCCATAGGGTCTCTGCATGTCCGGCCGAGGCTTCGTTCAGACCACGGGAAGATCGCCCGACGTCTGATCGGCCGGTCATGATAATCGTGTCCTCATTGCTGTCATGGTCGCCACTCCGCCCTGCCGCCTTGTCCGATGCCGTCCTTCGGTTCTTGGGCATACGTTGTGCGGACTCGTCATCATCGGCGCACAGCTCCGAGGGATTGGAGAAGGCGGCCCTCAAGGCCCGGCAAATCTCGTCATCTGTCATTCCGACGACTCTGACCTCATATGGATGCATCGCGGCGTTGACAGTCACTCGGAAGGAAGTGCGGTTTGTATGATTGATGTCGCCGGATCCGTGACATCGCCTGGTGTCTACATGCCTTCGTGGCATCTTCGTTAGCAATGGGCGTGTCGATGCGGTCCGGCGTCGGAGATCTGGAGCGCGATGGATGCATTGGCAGTTGTGATGGTTCATGTGAGTGTCGTATGAATGTCTTAGATATAGAGGGGAACTGACAGGACGAAGCTTCCAAAGATGGAGTGTCTCTCGGGGCGATACTTATTCAAACATCAGACGCCTCTTTGCCACAGCTGTTCAACAATCGAGAACCAGCACAGCTTCTGCGCCCTTCCTGTGTGAGGACGGGCTTCGATGAAGAAAGGAATGCGGGGGTCAGGGTGTAGGGAAGATCTGGGGAGAACATGCAGTCTGTATTTGGCAGGAAGGGTATCATGTATGGTCTCATGGGCGGAAATGGGAAACGAAGATGACGCTAGAAGGCTCTGCAGGCTCACAAACTACGCCTCGAAGTATCGCGTTGGGCGAAACATGATATTATCCATGTCATTGACCTTTCCGCTTGCCGGACGTAAGACCCTCCTTTTGTCACCGACCCCTGAGGTCAGCGAGCTACTGCCATTTCTTTTTCGGTTCGTCTCATCATGGGCTCTTGTTTTCATATCGGCCACCAATGTATTCGAGAAGCGCGATTAGCAGTAGTTCCTTCGTAGTCCGTCAGTATACCGTTGACAGTATAGCATATGACTTGCTCGGGAAAAGTACAGCTTCACGATCATCTATCATCTTCGGCCAACATTGTACTCCAGGTGAGATCCCTATACCGATTTCAAGCGGCGAAGCGTCAAGGCCCGATTTCCGAAGAAAAATCCCTACTGTGTACATTAGGAGTTTGTCGACTCCGTCAGTTTGCCAACGGATGATGATGAATCCGCGCTCGAGTTCTCTTGAGCGACCTGTTGAGATCCGAAGGATTCTGTCGAGCAAGCACCGATCTGCGATTCAGTCCTGTGCTCTCGCATCTCCACGGGAGCGAGGCTGGAACAGGCTTCCTTGTCCTCCAAGCCAGCCATATTACGAAAGGCTTGAACCCTTGCGCTCGTTCTGTCGTGCGGCTCCATCACACTCAGTTCTCTGGGTCTCGTACCTTGAGCAGTCGAGGCAGTCTGCTCCGAAGGATCACCCTCGACACCGCTCTGAGACTCATGATATGTCACATGGGAAACGCTGTGGGGCTCGGCTTGCGCGACTGGTGTCTCTCTGTCAAATTCAGATCGATGTCCGGGTTCGGTGTTCTCCCAGGACTGTGCGCTGTCAGTGCTAACAGGTATATCACCCATGGCTTTGTTGCCCTGGTCGCTTTGATCAGACGTGTTCATATGAGTAGCTTAATGAATAAGTGTGCGTAGATCAGACTGTCCGGACTAGATGTCTATTTGGGTTGTCACCCAGTATTCCCTCGAACGTTCAGGTGTATAGCCTTATATAGATTCCTACATTATTCGGCCGATACCCTTCGATGTTCTCAATGGGATTTTCCATTTCTTCCTGTTTGAAACCCTTTGGTTGATGAGAGGTAGTTACATCGGGTGAGCAGTCCTTAAAGGTCAAGGACAGGGGGATCAAGACGTCGATAGGGATTGTCGCGGGTCAACGAGTATGGACGGGACAGCCTGAGGGTATGGGCAGGAGAAATCTGGAAGGGTGGACAGGAAGGAGAGGGATAGTATGAACCCTTAAAAAGAGCCTGGTGACTGTTTCAAGACGTGAGCCTGGATAACACGACAAGGTATGGACAAAAGAACAATACATATGGACGGACGTGAGTAAGCTGATGATGACCTCTGCACACATCAACCCGTGAAACGCCCCAAGACATTCAAGGAACACTACATCACGGAACGATTGGACACGACACGAAGCTGATGACAACCGACTGGAGAGTTAGCGAACGTTCACACGCTCGATGGACAGTTATATGAACCAGCACGATTAATGGCGGATTCGGCGGATTCAACAGTCGTTTTTCCGCTTCGTCGTCAGCGATGGACGGTAAATGCGGTGACGTATGCTGGGGCGGCGGATGGGCGGATGACAGATGACGGGTGACGTTCACTGGATGGCGGAGATCGACGAAGAGATTGCGGAATCCCCGTCGGGCGTCGTGGTTGGACATAGTCGACAGAGGCACCAATTTCAAGGCGACTACATTGGGCCGAGGTGAAGTCGTATCCAATCGGCAGGCAGTCGGATGTTGATAACGTGTGGTGTGGTGTGAGCGGGCGCGTGGCAGATGTCGCGGACGGAGGTCAATTGCTGAAAGGGCGAAGGTGTCATGGAGGAATGTGGAAGGAGTCCGAGTGCGCAGGAGGGGAATAAGATAAGAGGTGAGTATGGTGTGCATGGGAGATACCGAGGACGTAACTTACCGGTTCCTTGCGCATACAGTTGTCCATCTGTCATGAAACAGATCAATATCCATTCTATGGCATGACTTGACGTTGAATTCCACTGGTACGACAACGCTTTATCACCCTCACCATCCATCCCCAGTCATCACCTCCATCATCGCTCATCGCCAATCATGCCTTGACTCGCGAGCTCCATCAAGTTCATCGCCATGTTGCGGAAGTCTTCCGGCGTGGGTTCGGGAACGCGCAAGTCGTGGTGCAGGTCGCGTGGGAAAGGCGTTTATTCGTCAATGAGCATGGACATGCCGTTGGCCGGCAATACGGAAAGGTCGCCGGGTTCGAACGTGGTCTCGGGACGGGGTTGTGGGAGGGTGAATAGCATAGGCTCCTTTAGGCTCGAGGGGTTGGGTTCGAATACGTGAAAGGCAGGGAGGTGGTCTACTTTCGCGATCGTCAGTATCGGCAAGCAGCATTATCTCATGCAGCTCAATGACGAGTGATGCTCTCGAGTGCTCAGGTGTCGTATCTGGCAAGCGCGCTATGATGTAGATTCTTTTCGTATCGCGTTTCGTCAGATGGTAGATAGCATGATACTGGAAGACAGTAGGGTCAGTGGCGAAGCGGACATTATAATTTTCACAGCCGAACGGACGCGAGTCATCGCTAGGAGGAACAATTGGATCGAAAGGACTTGTGATGGCAATATGTTCCGATGCAACAGCATACAACTCTTCTGTCCAGCGTTCAGCCACCTATACTACTGCGCATAGCAAAATTGAAAACAAGAGAGTCAGAAAATACAGGGGCAGCTCAAAGGAGGGTTGCCGGAGCTGCTGTCTTGCTTCAAGGTTAAAAGCATTCAGCTGAAGAGCGCAACAGCGAACGTGTTTATGTGAGCCAGTGCTTTCGCACTTAACATCACATCCCTACTGTCATCCCTTCTAAGCAGGCCCCACTCACAGCTGGGAAGAATCGAAAAAGAGTTACGACTCTGCCTGAAGCATTCACAGATAAAGATAAGAGGATGATGTCGAAGCAGTCTGCAGCACCTCAGAAAGGCCAGAAAGGCCCCAAGAAACGGCCCTCATTGAGTAGACTCAAGAAGAAGATATCTGGGGTTGATCTAAGGCGTTTCATCTCGCATGAAGAAGAGGTTCCTAAACTCCCCGATCCACCGGTTCATTTCAAAAAGGCTGATCCAAATCAGCCACCGCTGACGTTTCCGACGACCACAGACCCGGAATCTGCGATGCAGGATGGACTCGAGCGGTACTTCTCGAACCCAGAGCCTACCGCAAGAGAACAGTCCACCGTGGCTTCGACGGGATCGAAACCGCCTGCGACAGAAGACGGCATCGAAGAAAGCGGGTTCTATTCTTCTGAAGAGGAAACCAAGTGGCAGTGTTTCAAGAAAAGATTCAAGAGAGATAAGTGACACGTGTTTTATATAGGAGGACGTCGAGTGGGTGAAAGAGAGTCTGACAGCTTAGTTTCACGGTCTACCGCATGGGGATATATTGATATCATGTGCTTTCGCAAGATCTGCTCTGCCATGAATCGCAGTGAATACACTCTCTCGCTCGATCTGTTTTGTCGGAAACCTTAATCGTCCGCCCGAACGGAAGGCGAGATCCGTATTTCGCTGGAAGCCGCGCTAGACTGGCTGAGTTCCTCTCAAAGCTACGATGGACGGCGTCGGCGATGTCATCATGAAGGCTTCCGCATAAACCGTTTTCGATCTGAAACGAATATGTCATGATCCCTTGTTCCCCGCCTCGATGGTCGATACGCCGTCCTTACGTGCAATCATCCATCGAGCAGTCTCTGAACGGGCTACCACTGAGATCTGTATTTGCCACACTGACATTGCCGACCCTCCTTATGGGCTGTGCACGAAAAGACGATACTGGCATACCACGCCTGGACAACGGGTGTCCTGCACCCACCTCCCTCAGCAATCTCTAGCCTTTTCGTAGAAAGACTCCCTCCGTCGGCTCACGAGCCGTGTGAATCGGACACCTGCGCGCAATCAGAATATCGTACCGGAACCCCTTTCATTCGGCGCATGGTCCGCTTTCAACTCATTCTTCGAACGGCCTTCTGATGTTGACATTACTTTCACTGCTCGCAAGCGGATTAGGTAAGTTTCTCCACTGAGGTGTGCTGGAGTCGGTTCATCCTCGTCCCAAAGCAATCCGTCGGTGGGCGTCTTCGTACGATCCCGTGGTCTATGACTATTTTACATGACGACACGGTGATTATCTTCTCGTCAGTACGCAAAGGCTTTCATGTACAACAAGGGGTTCCTACTTGTTCCCGGCTTCCCCAAAATGAGTTGCCCTACTGCACTGTTCTTCATCCTATGTCAGCCCCAATTTGTCTTCCTCCCTCAAAAACATGAGCTGCACGTATTGCACGAACGGTCCGGAACGGAGAGTGGATTAGCCGGAGGATTGCGGGAGATGAACTTGTGGTATGCTGACGACGTGAGTGTAAGGGACTAGCTACGTTGTATATCAACAGGATAGTGATGCGACTATCTACCAATGAATACAGAGCGAGTTCTTGAGCGAGTTCCGTCAACTGGTGTTGAGCTTACGATAATATCGGATGTAGTGAGAAGATGGAGGTGGGGTGACTAGGCAGGGGCGCCTGAAATAGGGGATAGGGAGATGAAAGGGAAGAGAAGGGGAGGAAGGGATAGGAAGGGATGTGGAAGGATGACGTGTGATCAAGCGTGTTCATAAGAGCATAGGGCGAGAATGGGTACAACTTGGCTAGCTATATATACGTGTTCGGCTCCCAGGGCGGTGGCTTATCTACCTAGGGAGCACAGAGGAACACAAAGACATATGTTCCGATAGATATCACGTGCTTGAACACAACACAATGTGTTGTATATTTGTCAAGCGCAGCAAACACAAGTTGTCATATCACATATACTTTGGGGTTATCCTATTACAGTAGAGTTGGAACAATAGAGGGGCAACCCGGAAACGTAGGCGAGGCTGTTCCTGATGGTTTGGTGTTTTCGATCAAATTACAACAAAAGGCGCAACAAGATAGACGAAGACGGATTCGCGGAAGGGGATGGGGAGGTGAACGCGACTGAGTTGGAAGCTGGAACGTAAGGTGATATGCAAGGCTGTTGCAGTGAAGCTGGTAAAAGGAGTGCAAAAATGTTCCCCACCGAGCAGGTCTCAATTGCTATTACTGGATCACAGGCATCACACCCGTATGCCCGGTGCAGATAGCGTGAGGCCACAAGGTAGGTCAGATCGGACGGATGTCGACCGGTCTTCACATATCGGTGCTTTTGTAGCTTGGTTAGGCCTCTCTCGGCTCATGTATTACGATAGTCCGTGTAGGCGGCTCCTTTCAAGGTTGCGATTCAATCAACAATTTCGTCAAAAGCGACTCCCGTTACTCAACCGCTCGTTGTCACAGCCAGCTGCTCTCTTTGAAAGGCGCAATCAACTGACGGTCAGAATGCAAGGAAGCCATACGCAGCAAGGGCTGTCCTAGCGGACTAGCACGCAGACCTCACGCCGCATAAGCCAACGACGGCCGCCTTCCGAGGGTTCGAGGACGATCGCTCTTGTTCTGGCCAGCTGGATCTCGCCAGCGGACAAGAGGAGTTCCGGAGGAAGTTGGACGGATTGAAGCGGCGAAAGTCATTACCTCTGTCTTCGCTACATTAGCCGTACGTATCTTCCGCCTGGCTTATGAAAGCTGTATTGACCCTTACTATTCATTCCCGTGTGACAAATGCATTTCGTCACTCATGGTTCCGCAGTCGACAAGCGTTTGTGTCGATATTGTAGCCAAAGTCTCCCCTGCTGCTGCTCCGGTAGCAGTCTGGGTGAGCGGTATCTGCGAAGCGTCGGTGGCGAGCTTAACAGGAACGGCTTTTGCGCTGGCAAATGCTTTTGGTGGCGGAAAGCAGAAAGATGAGATGTTGTTAAGGTGAGTTGAACTTTGGTTTTCGAGCTTGTGGTTGACCGTCGCTGAGCTCCGCCATTTCGCTTCTGCTCCATGTTTCAATGTCTAAGCTGCTCGAGCGAAGTTGCAAGAGCTCACAGATGCGCTCGTCGCTTGCAAATTTCACCTGAACCGATGGAGCCAAGTTCTGCCGATCTTGTTGAAGCCTTTCCAGTCAGGAGCGCACGTTGTCGGGCGCAGAGACTCAAGGGATATGGAGCAGGGTTTGCAAAACCTCGAAGCCATTATCAGCTTGACGGAACTGGTCAGTCTTGGCGTGAGTGCGATAAGGGCCGGTTCGGTTTCCCTCATCTTCGCTCGCTATACTGATAATCACCGGCTTTCTGAACCAGGTCGAGCAGGTACAAGTCAGGTTGGAGGCACCTTGAATCTTCCCTTCGGCAGGGCACATGGCTGCGGGGCTGACATCATCCACAGAGGATAGGTAGTCAGAGGTTAGCACGTGGACGAACTAAGCGGTTGCACAGCAGGTGTAGAGTGCTTGATCGAAGACGATCGCGTCATTTTGTACAAACAGCTCTCGGACCCCTTTGGAGTATGGGTGGTCCCTACCCAGATGCCAGCCGTCCGTGTTGCGCAACTTCTCTTCGAGGGATAACAGGTATAGGATCCGGCAAGAAAGCCATCGCCAGCATCAATTGCACCCAGGCTTGGGCAACAGCGAGTGCTACATTACGTGCGTCAGGTATCGCTCGTAACAGGAAGCCAACAACCTGAACGACCTGAACTCACGAGACACTCCTACAACCACATACGCTGTCCTTTGATCTCGAGGCTGAGGACACAGCCACGCGTTTCAAGCAAGAAAGGAGGCTACGACAATTTGGCTGAGCTTGCGAGGGGTCCAGCTGAGACAGACAGATACTATGTTATGCCTTGTATAAAGAGTTTGTCCCTCCGATAAATACATCAGCGGATCCTTGTACGTCAGATCAGCCCAATACACCGTTCATTTCATGGAGAACACCAGCAATCCACAAGAGCCGCCCATCAGCGACGCTCCGGCACAAGGCGCCTCGCCCCGGGCAAACAGCAGTGCGAAAAGATCCGGCACGAGAAACCCCGTCCCTGAAATTGCGGGCAGTCTCGCCTCTCCCCAAGCGGAGATTCGCAATGCCCTTTCCCCTCCGGACCGATCCGCACGAGAGGGCAATGATCCGTCAACGCCGCTCTTCCTTCCCGGCTGGGGGAAGTTCAGCGGGATGCGCTTTGTCCTTGCGCCTGTCGGATCTCGGTCTGAAGCCGCCCAGACCTCTGTAGCGTCGCGGGCCACGTCGACGAAGACACATGAGACGGGCCCTAGCGCAGACGAAGGATCGTAGGGGACGTCCGGTTCGAGTAAAGGTAGTGCGGAAGAGATAGGAAGGCTTTCGTTGAAGCGTAAGCGTTCATTCAGCAGTGAGGACAACGCGAATGACGGGCAGTTGACCCTTGAGTAACGTATCGTCGAGTTGTTGAGGGACCTTGAGTGGTTCCAAGCGTCGCGCGAGCGCTTTAGGTAGTTTTGCAGTACTTGTTCGCAACTGAACGTGCATTCCGCAATTCTGTGCACAGAGCAGTCGTGATGTCTTCTTGATGAGAATGACGAGAAAGCGGTGATTTACCGATTCGCGAACCCAGGACCAGGACACCGAGCTTCCGACGTCCGGGGTCTCATAGTCCCCGTCTTTCGCCATACAGTCATCAGAATCCGTGTGTCCGCTCTTCCCGTTGACCGGTCCATTGCTTCCCGACTCTCTTCTTCAATCCGGATCGTCACCTCCATCCTCCGACGCGGCGTCGTCCGTTTCCGTGACGCCGCCAGGAGTAGAGGTCAGCACGACTAGTCAGTCATGACTTCTTTCAGTCACTTTTTTGACAGGGGTCGTAGTCATCAGTCTAGTCATAGTCATTCATGACTATATGACTGACTTGTCAAAGTCAATTCACATGGGCAACTAGTCAATGTGATGACTGACTAGTAGCGACTAGTCTAGTCATGACTTGATATCGTTAGTCTTTGACTAGTCATGTTTTAAGCAACTAGTCATGTGCGACTAGTAACTTCTTTCGACTAGTCTTCTGATTCAGCCCAAATTACATTAGATATACCCATACAAAGCGACATTTTTGCAGGTCATCCGCCGTCATCATACCTTGGAACTTCACTTTCGCAGCATCACCTGTTTGGACAGCAACTTCGCCGACAGCGACCCGCGCTTGCTCCCCAATACAAATCCCGTCTGCGAGAAAGGTCGCTCCACACTGGCAGTCGACGAGGCCAAACCCAGGATATCCTTAGTGACCATGGCCAGAGGCCGCATCTCCTCATGCGCAGCCATTCTCTTCCAATAGCCAAGCATTCGTTCTCCACAGTCTCGAAACGCTTCATCTCCGAGTTGTAGCATTCCCACGGATCGTTCATATTGTGGGTGACCTCCTGATGTCCAGCCTGGTAGCATGGGGTCGCAAACTTGTTCACCCTTGCGTGTTGCTTGACCCACTTGACCTCCTGCTCCCTCGGAATTCGGCTTCCGTTCATGGCATCTTGATACCCCTTCACCCGATCTTTGATGAAGTTCAAGGTGGGGTCAAAACAGTCGCCTGCCTCATACTCCTCGGTC
Organism: Naganishia albida; assembly: GCA_001599735.1. Taxonomy (NCBI): domain Eukaryota; kingdom Fungi; phylum Basidiomycota; class Tremellomycetes; order Filobasidiales; family Filobasidiaceae; genus Naganishia; species Naganishia albida. Next base: position 170,422 of record BCHV01000027.1, on the reverse strand, counting down.
AGGAACCGTGACAACCCCTCCTCGCGCATCGTCGAGTCCAGCGTGAAAGCCGCGCAGACCCAGGGATCGGAGGCGAACCCGTCGAGATACTTTTGAAGCTTACCGATGGCGTCTTCGGCACTTCTGTCGTCGGAAACCCGGCTTCCCCGATGGCTCAATTGGTGGGGTGATGATCTGGGTGGATACTCCACGAGTGTGCGGGAAAAATCAGCGAAGGAGAGGCCTGACGACGAAAGTGAATGCCGACGGAGTCCGCGACGGTTTTCATGGACTATTCCCGTGATAAGATCGGCTTCGCGTGGTTTCCTCTGCCGTACCGTTAGCGAAGCCCTGCGTTTGTAATCGAATTCGACAGAAGGGACCGTCGTAAAGTGGATCTTCATCAGTTCAGTAAACTTGATAAGCGGTGTTCTCTGTCCATACCATTCACTAACGCAATTATCCCCAAAATGATCATCCGCACTATCGCATGCTCTGCACCTGTGTCAATCATCTTCCGATTCTTTCGTCCATAGAGCCAGACCATCAAGCGGCCTGCTCTACTCATGCAGTCCTACTCTATACGTCTGCAAGACCGGCACGGAATTCCCTTGACATCCATGGGTAGATCTGGGAATCGGGAGGTGATCCTTGGCTGTTCGTTGTTTTCACTAGCTATTTTTCGATTCTTCTGGAAAACCCTTGGAGGCTGGAGGTGGTGCGCTTGAGTTGGAGATAAAGGACGATACGGTAGTGAGTGTATTCTTCAGATGCGGGGAACCTGTCACTTGGTGGAAGGGAAGACGACATCCAGTGTGAATACAACGGCAGCTCACCTTGTCGTCGCTGTCTTTTAACTTACAAGTCACCAAACACTCATCTTGTGTGATGTGACTGGGGCTATACGTTTTCGTTCCATGCGTTTTCGAGGTTGCAAGCTCATTGTAGCCTTCGCTCCAATTCTGATGCACTCGCATGCTCCTACCCGTCACTTTCAAAATGAGCGGACACCGAAGGCCTCTGAGACGGCCCGGGCTCGGCAAGTTCTTAAGCCGGCACACCATCATTCCTTTTCAATCGCCGCGTTCCGGGAAAGCCTCTTCGGCGACGGGGTTCCTTGCGAAAGAGGTCGGCCAGTCTGCGTGGTGGAACTCGAAGATTCAGCGCCACAGGGCAGGGCTGACAGCTTGTGAGATGGGATCTGCTGGCGTAAGTACCCGCACGTTTCGGATTCGGAGATGCCGTTGACGATCTCGCCGTTCTTCGTTCCTGGTCAAACAGAATGTAACTTTGGCATCTGTTAGTTGCCACATCGGCGGGTGGCTGATTCGGGCCGGAGTGGTTGTGTGTTTCAGAGTACGGGTGGTTTCCGTATCGTCAACCCAATCACCACTTCTAGTGACACCGTCAGCTCTCAGGTACGGTTATCGCCCCTTCCGAGCAGGTATTCCGGAAGAGTGGGTAGCCAAGAAAAGTTGCTTCCTACGAAGTGGGGCTCGGATATGACTTGAGTCGAAGTGATGTCCTGCTGCGGTTTGATCGGATGATCAGCTGACCAAGGCTCCAGGTTGCATTCTTTTCGTGGCGGGTTGCGAAGGATGGCGGGACGGTTTCAAGCGACGTTTAGATCTTCGACAGGAAAAAGCCAGGTTGTTGGGATACGAGGATTGGGCACATATGCAACTCGAGGGAATCATGGCGAAGGACATCAGAGCAGTCGAATCCATTTTCAATGACATGCAGCAGGTGGTCAAGCCAAGAATCCAAAGAGAGATTCGGGAAATCATCAAATTGCTGAAGGAACAGGACGACATTGACACCGAGGTGTGAGACGTGCAATACGGCATTAGTCGGCTGAAGAGCCATCCTTTCCCGGCTTGGATCCGCAAGAGTTGCGCCAATATTTTCTCGTTGACAAGATGTTGCCTGCCTTGCGAAGGATTTTGCAAAACATGTTTTGTCTCCGCTTCCAGGAAACAGACGCTCGTGCCTGGCACACTTCCATTACAAGCTGCCTGGTCTATGATGCATGCCAGGGCGAGGAAGTGCTCAACGGTCGTCTATGCTTCGATGTCTTACAGAGGCAGGGCAAAGTGGACGGGACGTCGGCACTCACAGTCTGTAGCGCTGTCTGTGATACGCAGCTGGCAGAAGTCGTCTTAGTCGCCAGTTTGCCGACTCATCCCGGTGCCTGCATATTCTTTCTCGAAGTTAGGAGCATCCTCCACGAGTTGGAACACTGTGTCCATGCCCTGGTCGGGAAGCAGCGTTTATTGTCAGCTCTCCGGTACCGCCACCCAACGAGACTTTGTGGAAAGCGCGTAGCCAGATGCTGGAGCTTGTATTTACCGACAAGAAGATTTTTGACTTCGCTGTCAATGCTAAAGGAAATAGCATTCCTGATGAGATGCTGGACAAGCTTTTGGCATCTGGTGATATCAACCAGGGGTTGAGGGAGATCAATACGCTGGTATTAGCCCATTATTCTGTAGGTGACTAGCAGCCTACGATTCGTATACTGCTGACACAGTCGCTTCAGCTGCACTTTCATATAGGCACAGCGCATTCCATTCCGGAGATGATAGCGAACGCTCATATCAAGTACGACCCTTTCCCAGGAACACCGGGCCTTCACAAGCAGCACTGCTTTAGACACCTGGCCAGTGCGAATTACGCTTCGCTGTACTACTGTTACCTCTTCTCTCGCGTGATCTGCCAGGACCTGTTCGGTGAATTTGAAAAGAGCGGGGGCATGTCGAAACGCAGTCGCAATACGATACCGACGAGAGGTACTGGAGAACGGAGGTTCGCAAGATGCAGGAGACATGATGGCTGCGTTCTTAGGACGAAGGTACAGTTCACATGCCTTCAGAGAGTGGATTTCGGCTGGCGGGGTGTAGATGGCGTTCGAACGGAAGCGGATACTGAGACGTTGTTGTAATAACAAGGCGCGTCGATCATACATGAGTTAGGCATCGCCCCTTCTGGCGTGCGAGGTAATAGCCAGCAATCGACATATCCCTGAGTATGCATATAGTCTGATGCTAACGGTGTCTGCTACAATACCAAGTATACCATAACCGGACCTGGCCACCGACTAGTTCTTGTTCTGCATGCTGCCCAGGAGGTTCATCAAGTCGTGCGTCATCGACTGCGGTTGTTGATGAGGCATCCCCGCACCAGATCCTGGATATCCTTGCTGAAAAGGAGGCATTGGTTGCACGTGAGGTGGCATGCCGAACGGCATGCCCGGTTGTCCATGAGCTGGGCCGGGAGACGCGTACGCTCCGAATGGCGGGGGCATCATCCCCGGGGGCGGCTGTTGATAAACATGCGGAGGTGACATAAACCCGGGCGGTGGTGGCATCGACATTCCTGGTTGTGGCGGATGCATCATGCACTGGCCCATCAGTATCCCTGGCGGAGCCGGACCTTGCCAGAACGGTGGTGGTCCCATTTGATGCTGAGGGGGACCGCGGTACATGGCCTGTCGAGATGCATCGTCGATGTTAGACTGACCTCGTATCGGAGAAGCCATCAAGTCCATCGGTGGCGGTACCGGTGCCCCAAGAGAGAACGGCTGGTTGTGCATGCCCACTCCAGGTGACCCAACCGGAGGAAAGCCAGGTGGCGGGACAAGACGCTCGATGGGCGATCTTGCCGTTTCAATGCCTTGTCGTGGATCCCGACTCTGCTGCGATTGTTGCGGGGAAGCATGAAGACTATGCAATGGCGACCTATCGGCTTCCTCCCGCGATTCGCCGCGCTTGTCTTCACCGAGCCGATGCTTGGCCTGTACCGGCGATTCCACGGGACTCTGCACGGCCGAAGGTGCCGCTGAATGACCCTTAAAGAAGCGAGATTGTCGTCCAGAGGGCGTAGAGGCGCTTCCAGGTGGACCAGCCGTCATTTCAGGAGCGGTGTTGGTCCCGGAAGGTGCAGTGTTGATCCCGGAAGCGGCGTTGATCCCCGGCGGACCTGCAAACGTTCGCTCTGGTTGAGTCGACGCAAACGCCCTGTCTTGTGAATCTGCAGCAAAGGCCTGCATCGGCGGCGGCGCCATGACCGGCGACGCCATCGGACTCGGCGCGCCGTCACCCTTCAACATCCCCAGTAACCGATTCATATGTTCGTTGCTCTTGCCGCTTTCTGCCGCAGGTGCGACGCTGGGCGATCCGATTCCTGGAGGTGCTGAGAAGAACATCGGCATGCCCAAAGGCTGTGCTTGTCCCGAATTTCCGACGGCTGCATGCGTTTGCGAAGGCGTTGACATGGGAGAACCGGCGGGCTTCATGCCGTTCAAGATACCCGCCAACAAGGCCGTCTTGTCTGCCGTTCGGTCGGGCTGCGCTTCGGGCTGGGACAGCTTCGGGGGTTCTTGTGATTTCATGAATCGACTTGCTCGACTGACGGCCGCGGCGGGGACGACTTTGACTTCTTCTTGGACCACGACATCCACTTGACGACGCGCGGGAAGCAAGAACGACACCGGACCTTCCTCCCCGACCGGTTCCGCGGGCGTTACTAACGGACAATCAGTCCCCTGTTCAACCTCTCGAAACGTCAACTCACCTTCTTCCTCGGGCAAACCTCTCATCCTCCTATCCTTGGCCCTCATCGCCTCGCGATACGCCGCAATCTCATCCCTCCCACCATCCGCCGTCCACCCTGCTCTCGGCTCCTCTCCGACCGGCGACTTGCTCTCGACCGCCAACCCGGGCGGAGGTCCAGGCGGGAACGCGTCATCCGTCATCCACTCGGGTGTTCGTTCTTCCTCGGGCTCGCCGTATCGCCCGCCTCCGGTAAACCTTCCTCCTGATGTTGCTCCCGCAGCGGGTTCCCGGTACCGACGTTCGGCACCTCCCGTCGGTTTGGTCTGTCGTGTCTCGTTTGTTGTCGGACGGGCACCGCGTCGCCAGTCGGATGTCGCATCGCGTGTGCGCGGTGGTGGAGAGACTGGCCCAGTCGGTTCCGCGGGTTGTCGGCGGCGCTGCGAGGGGGTAGTCAGTTTCCCTATCATCGAGGTGTGCCCAGGCCGCCAGCTAGGTGTTCACCGCAATAGAATCGTCGAGCATGCGCAGTGCGCGTCGTTGTAACAAAATCCGGAGATACAGGGAACGTTGCTCCCGGGAGTTGCTCCTGGTCAGACTCGTGGCAAGAGCCCGTCCTGCGCAACCCCTCAAGACATCGGAGAGTACGTTCCCTGTTCCTCCTGCACGACATCTCCTTCCCGGCAAACGCAGCCTGTCCTGCTCGGCGCCCCGTCCGAAGCGAAGCACCTCTCTCGACCGATGTCTACCAGCTTTTACGCTATCACACCGTTCACGTTCGTCGCATCGTCGCTCCGGGGACACCATCAGCGTCGCGATCATATGGCGACCAGGTGCATGCTCGCGCTTTTCCTCTCCCGCTCATTCTTCCCTCTTTGACCAAAAGCATAATCAAATAAAGCAGAAAGGAACTCACCTCCTCCCGCCCGGCATCGCGCCCCGCCTCACGCCCAGCGACCAACGTTCCCCGCATCAACTGGAACCTGCCCATCAGCCCGGCTCCAACGCCCACTCTCGGCTCCACGGGCTCCTCCTGGGCGTCCCGCCCCCGTCGTCCGGTCCATCCTCTTTCCCCTTGTGCTCCGGCTGTATTTCCTGCGCCTGCGGCGTCGGAGGGTTGGGCGCGACGGGTGTTCGAGAGTTCGATGGGGAGGCCGTGGTATCGGTTCGTCGGGGATGTTTCTATTTTCTTCGGTCTGTCGACGGGGGATCAGTACGAGGAAGGAATGGGGAGAGGCGAAGGGGGAGACGAGAGAGGACGAAGCGAGGACATGGTCTGGAGGGGAATAGTGACAGGACAGGAAAGGAAAGAAGGGAGAAGGACATACAGCTCTCCATCTTCGATCCGCTGATTCGAGTTGTACCTCGTGAACGGCCTTCGTTGTTCCGTCGGTTTGCGCGGGTCGTAGATGCACCATTGACTAGAAGATGGAGGTCAGTAATGTAGAGCGGAGACGGAAAGGAATGGCACGGAGGGAGGAATGCCGAGGGTGTACAAGCAGGTGATTTGCTGTGCTCATTGGTGACCGTAAGGCGTCTGATACCGCATACGAACAAGAGCCCAGCGTGCATAGCACTGTCAATTCCATAACAACGCCAACGACGCACACATCCAGGAAGCGCCAAAGAAAGGAAAGAAACCCGAAACTAAAACTCACCCAATTCCTTCCCCCCTTCTCGGCATACCCTTCGGCACCACTTCCCCCTCCCTCCTCCCCCTCCCCGGCTCTTCGCTAACATGTCCGTACCGCCGCAACTCCAACATCCTCTCCCGCGAATAAACGATAAGCGGGCCGGACGTCCATCCGAGGGGCTCCGTTTCGTCTTCTGGTTCCCGGGGCGGGGAAGGTGATTGCTGTTGTGGGGTTTGCTGCGGTTGTTGTCTCGGTTGTTGTGGTGGGACAGGAAGGTTGAGCCCCGGTGGCGGCGCGAGGCTCATGATGGCTGGATCGTGGAACTGCATCGTTGCCCTTCCTTGCTTTACGCTCTGTAGAGGTCCAGTCGGATCGCTTGTCGACTGCGCGGATTTCTGTGCAACGGTGTACGGATTTCTGTTCACAGTTTCGGGCTATCTGGAGCGATACGATGAGTTTGGTGTGACTGATGCAAGGTGCCCTATGTGTGGCTATACCCCGTCGATGATGAGCGTAGAGGGGACAACAAGGTGGATATCGGGAGAATGCACCGGTCGACAAGCCGGGTCTGACGTGGGCTTGAGGCTAGTCACGTGATTCGGCCGCCGTGGGCCAGCGACGGGGCATTTCGTTCGTTTCGGTTCTTCCCGACCGGGGATACATGGTACGGGCAGGATCCAGATGCACTGACCTCGTCACGTGGGGGGAACCGACGACAGGAGATCTCGTATACAAGTGACCGTATTGTATCAGAGGGCGAGTAAGATCATCTCGCCTAATTCCTGAGATCTTGATCGAACAGCATTCCGACACAAGCGCAAGCCATGAAAAGTTTCGTCATATCATACTAGACATACAAACAGCAGCCACAGAGATCATAAGGGCGACCGAGAAAAGCCGTTGCCATGTCTTCGCCATCTTTTACACCCCCCTGTTCTAGGATCTCCCTTCGGTAGCGCATCGCCAATTCTCGCCCCATGAGGTTGCCACTCTGGCAGAACTGAGTGAACAAATCTTGACAGATGACCTGAGAAAACAGGTACCCATAATAACGCGAGGCGTAAAGAAGATTGGCCAAGTGGGTGAAGCTGTGTTGTCGGGATGTACCGGGAATCCACCAAATGTGTCCGTATTTCAGAAATACGGGCTCGACAATCTGACTGGTCGCGGCTTCGGCTTCCAAGACGGCTGTATGCAACTCTAGCTTTGGGCGTAGACACCATCTACATAATCAGAAACGTTCAACCGTGTCACGGAGCCATTACTTACCGCCAATCTGGCGAAAAAAAGCTGTCCACCCTGGTTGAGACCTCTGCCGATTTCCTCTGCAGTCAAAAGCTTGTCGAGCACATCTTCTGATATCCGTTGCCCTTTTTCGTTGACGGCAAAATCGAAGAGCGTCTTTTCCGTCAGCCAAAGCTCCAACATCTGGCTCGGCATCTCCATAAAGTCCATTTGAGTTGCCATCGGTCCCGACAAACGCTCGTACCTCTGTTTGCCCAACAGGGCATGAACACAGTGGCCGAGCTCGTGTAGGAGAATCTTGAGATCTTCATAGGACATGCATGACCCCGGTCGACCTTCGAGATTGGCAACCAAGACCACCTCTGCCCGCTGTCTGCCGGAGACAGAGGGACGAACAAACCATACAGAGGCTCCATCGTTCTTCCCGTCACGATGATAGATGTCAAAGAACAGCCGACCGAGAAGTTGCTCCTTACCGGAAGACGTGTCATATACCAGACATGCGGAGACGGATGAATGCCATGCACGAACGTTTCGCATGGGCTGGAAACGAATTCGGAACAGGTCTTGGGCGATCTTTCGCATAGCAGGAAACGATCTGGCAACTGGGAAATACTGCCGAGTATCCTTGGGGTCAAAGCCAGGTAGCAACTTTGATTTGAGAAGCGTCAGACCGTAGCGAATATCCCCCCATGATATCATGTTTATCTGGTCCCGGTCTTTGAGCAGCTTGGCTATAACGGTTTTCTCCTTTTCGGCTCGCGGATTCACGGCGGCGAACACACTGTCCAAAAAGCTGGACGCCGCGACTGCGGTCTTTATCATAGTACCTTCAAGCTGATACTCTGCCCAGTTCTTGTAAACAAGAAGCTCTGCCTGCTCGCACGTAGCATGAGAAGGCGCTTTAAGACTGGTTCATTCAGCAGAGAGGCCCTAGTGTCCCACAACCGAGCAGCCCGTTCTCGTGTGGCTTGGGAATGACAGTACTCCAGGATAGGAGACAAGTCTGCCCATCTATTAGAGACTCGGATCTTACCGCTCCTCTCGTCAACCGGATGAGTGACCAGGAGGTCGTCAGGCACACCATTGAGTTCTTTCTTTGAGAGCTCCAGGCATCGATCGTCGCTTCGAACGTTATTCTTGAATTCTGTCATCGCATGTTCGATTTCCGCTGTTAATTCTTGCGCTCGGGCCCTTTTTTTCAGGCTGAAGATAAGCACCTCCTTGCTTCAGGTCTCGCTTCCAGGATTCGAGCATACGCTTGGTATCCTCCTCCCTTGGGGCAATTGTAGTTTCGTACAGGGCAACATTCTCGGCAAGTGCGGACGACGCGGTGACCTTCTAGTTGAACGCGGTGAACGCTCTGTGTGCTCTTGCTGCTTCTTCTCGGAGCCCAGCATCCGGATGCACGCCTTCCCATAGAATACCGTTAATATCTTCGCTGTGTCGGAACAGGTCGAAGTCATTAAGCTCGTCCAGTAAAGAGCTGATATTCTCGGTGGAGCGAGGGATTTTCAGGTTTTCGAACTGGATGCGTAGAACCTCAAGAGATGATTGCCATAGTTTGCGGTAGTCTGCGATGTTGATGTTACAGTTGAATGGTGATGGAAGCATCGCCGAAGTCATGCTGAGAAGCAGAGAGTTGGACTGTGGGTTTGAAGAGAATATCAAGCGATAGTGGTATCAGTAACTTGCGAACAGAAGGGTGATGTTTGGAATGAGCCGGGACGCACAATACACCCGCAGACTATATATACAAGATATGTACGTCACACAGCCTTCCAACTTCGTTCTCGAAGGCAGTTTGAATAAGGAGACGTTTAGGGGTCTGAGAAAGGACAGAGTAAGGGACATGATAAAGGATCTGACTCGCATTTCTAGTAGATGCTGGCTCTTTCTAATACAAGTTGGGCGGAGCGGAACTATGCAGATGCAGGCTGCCTCCAGACCAACTTATTTCGTATGCATCGAGAAATGATAATTGCTGACTGTTGAAAACGGAAGCGTGCGCCAGGCGAGGGCGAAAAACAGAGCAGGTAGCCGAAGCACCGCTAAAGGTGAATAGTCAAGCTGTTGGGGTCCGATCATGTCTTACTACAAACTGTATACTAATCCTTCATAACGAACATATACAGAAGTCTCGATACTCGACGGCGCAATCTTGTGACATATCTGACCAGCCTCATTTGAAGAGCATCGTATGAGAACAAAAGTAGCTGCCACCCAATATGTATCGACTATGCATGAGGCGTTCTAACCATTCATCACCGTCACATTCCGGCGGCATCTACAGTATCTCCCGAGAGCTCGCCATACTGCTAAATCGCGTGCTGTGATCTCGACACGGGCGCTGGCTCTGATGTTCGGCAGAATCGTTTCCCTGGCGAATGCCACATCCCGGCAAACCCTCCCCCCCCCCCCTCCCTCCCCCCTTCCCGGGAAAGCTGATCCGATAGTGGACGGCGAAAGAGTGCATTATATTTCTGCGCTGCGGAGGAGCGTGAATGCCTTGTGGCTTCTTTAATGTTTCTAGGTCGAAGAAAGATGTACATTTGGTAAGATACCGATGGTGACTCAGCCTCAGGCGTAGTCTCTAAGAGAACCCGCGGTAATAGCACTGCTGGTAACCCTTCGCTCGCGCACACACCCGTCTCTGAGAATATGGCCCTGAGAATGGCAGGTTCTTCATCTCTCATCTCGGCAAGGTTCCGAAACCATCGTACGATGAGATCACAAGAGGACCGATGATGCAGGGACCTCACTCAAGCTAGAATGCTTTCATCGAGGGTTTTCAGGCCGGAGGGGCAGAAGAAGCGATACCTCCGCAGAGCCCGCATTACCTTACGAGCTCTGCAGCTCGTACAAGTTCACTCCAGCTGCAAAGTTTGTACCCTGCGACACTTTCTGCAGGTGCGACAGACTTTGAAAGTTCAAGCAGGGTCCGGCTACCTTGCTCCCAGAATACGTATGAAAGGCAGCTCTTCGCGCGGCGTAACGCCCTCCGTGATCTGTCATCACCCTTTGAATCACCATGTAATAACGGAGCTACCTCGAGTGCAGGACTTTTCCCGGGATTAGCTCGCCTCGTCTTTTACTTCTGGTGGATATCAGGTCCTGTCTTGAGTGACAAGAGTACATCGCTTGTACTAGTTCCCGTTACAACCGGGGTACTATCCTAAGAAGCAGGAGTGACCACACGCCCTCAACCGTCACCATTGATGTTATGCTGTTTGACAGTACTGGTGGAGCGTCAGCAGTTCCCGCGGTAATACCATAGACCCCTCTGCAGTATCATACTCCCCATCCGAAGCGCCTCGCGTCAGAAGGACTTTTTGCGTCACAAAGTCACGATAAATCTGCCCGGTCATGCTCACTCCTCTACTACACAGCGTCCTCACACGTTTCTCGATGGAACGGAGATCAAATGTACGTAATGAGCCGTCTCGCTAGAACGGAAATCATGAATTCGTAACGAACCGGTAAAGAATGGTCTTGCGTGGTCATGAAGTAATGCTCGGCCACATCTTCATCGGCGCAATGTTGTGCAGTGTTTGATATCTCTCCAGACCCATCCATAAAGCATACCTTTGATTCTCGCTTCATTGAAGACAAGTCGGGGCTGGAGATGAAAGGGTGCCGGGGTCATGTAGCCATAACGCCACGCTCACATAAGTATCCTGTGGCTATAAGGTGGTCTTGTTGGGTACCAGCTTGAAATGACCCTTTTGTTGCAAGATATTAGCAAAATGGCCTTCTCAGACACTGGATCCAGGTATACCGATCGGTTCGGGGTTCCCACTGCGCCCTCCCACATTACTCGTCAGTCATTCGCAAGTGCGGCATCTGATAGCAGTTGTTCAACATCCATGGGCACGGGTATGAACTACCCAGATTCTATCGCGACGGAGAGAAACTCGTCCCTGGGGACTGGAGTAAGCGGAAACACCTACGAGACACATGGGAGATTATCACCGGCTGGCCAAGGTAACTCGGCCTATAACCTGCTAGAATACAACGCGGAGCGAATCTTTACCCCTGCGACAACGAATGACCCATCAGACGTGCCTAGCATGACCTCAGAATGGAAGCTCCATCGCCTCAATGGCCTGCCGAAATGGTCTGGAAGCGACGAGGCTTCGACGGCTTTGGAGCGCAAAGATGCAATCGGGTTTCAGGATGTTGCGGCTGTCCAGCGCCACTTTGTGATCGGATACGACTATGATGTCGGCGAGGTCCAGTTTGTGATCGTCTTCAGATATCGCCTTAAGGGCCAGGGCCGACTTAAAGTCGGAAAGCCTTTCGTGCATGACGTCGAGATTGTAGCACACATCGATCCGACGGGCACCACGAAATGTATCAAAGACACGTTGATTGGTGCGTATCACAACGCCTTGAACGATGCTCCGGGCCATGCTCCCAAGCTAGTGCATGAAGAGTGCTCCGCTCGGGCGGCATGGATCAAGCGGGAATACAACGCAAACATCGCCAGAGCGGAAGCTACGAGAAAAGAGGAAGGTCGGAGGGCAGGAGRGGAGTGGGAATATGCGGCAGCGGGAAGAGGGACGTTGGACTACATGTTTGGTTAGAATCTCTTCGAGCAATACCTGAATAATTGTGGAGTGTCAGCTCGACTGCTATCGCGTGGCTTGTCGCCCGTAAGGCACCATATTATCCTCATTTCGATGGTATGCTCTTAATACGTTTCCCCTGACGGTGTTGTATCTGCTTGACGAGCACAGAGGAGCACAAGCACCGTGTCCCGACACATATCACATGTTCGAACACAACACAATGCCACAAGTTGTCGTGTTCGTCAAGCGCCGGGATAAGGGGATTCCACTCCGAATATTCTTTGGGAGTATCCTGGTACAGCTCGGCCGAAACACCGGAAAGGTATACAAGAAGTGAAGGCCAAGCTGTTTTGGGTGGTTTGGTGTTTTCGACCAGAGTACAACGAAAGGTGCGAGTGGACAGATGAGCACGAAGTCGAAAAAGGGTAAGAAGGGCAAGGGAGGGAAGTCGCCATAGAGCGTGAGGTAGATCGGTTAAGTAGAATGCAAGGCTGTTGTATAGATCCTTGAAAGGGAACTTATACGAAGGAATGACTACTGAGTTCTGAAGGAGGTAAAGGGAGGAAGCAGAATCTGATGCTGGACAGGTGATCCGAGATGATACAGTTTCAAAGCTAGAGAACTGCTGATAGGGGCTGGATCTTCTCACATCGTCTAGATTCTTGTTCGAATTGCTTAGGCGCGTCCTCAGAAGAAGAACGAAGGGTCTGATTGGCTCGCTGGTGCCGGTATTCCCAGCTGATACTGACTTCCACGTACTGGTGCCATATCGCGGTTTCAAGCGAAGCTCGCTACAGCACCAGACGACCCCATTTGCTGCTTCTGATCATCTTCAGGATCTCAGCGACGTTGGTCGATCATCTGTATTCTTCGACTTGTCGTGTCATCGTGACATTCAATTCTCATTCGTGCTGAGCTTCGATGGTCAAGCAGTTGAACACTCCCTTGAGATCATCAGCCAGTCAGGAGTATAACTTTACCGATGAAAGGAACTGATCATCTGAAGCGTTCAATATGCTCAATGTCCTTTTCTGTATTATAAGACATAGCCCGTAAGAGGGACCCGGCCGATTCTGGGCATCAAATTTATCGATTGTCGACAGGTAGCACGTCCCTCAAGAAAACTGTAAGAGGACTGATTACCGGTGCCCAGCCCCGGCCTTAGGCCTTGACCACCCCATCGCTGCTCTGCTTCCTTTCTTCGAAGCCTTCGATGAGCACGCCTTCGACGAAGTACCTTAACTGATGAGTATGGAGAAGCAGGAGAAAGGACTAGAATTGGAAMYTTGTCTTTGTTGTACAGTAGCTGAAAAGACAAACCGAGTACAAAAGGAGCCGTGGGAACTTGTACCTAATAGTGAGACCGAGAAGAGACTTGTACGTARTRGTGAGACCGAGRACAAGATRACTTTCCTTGTACGTCAGCAGAGAARAGAAACTGAACVMCCCGTGACTTGACATCATCGCRCAATACACGATGCTGCCAATAGCTCCGTCAGTAGCTCCCACTTCKTCTGCTGATCTCTAGAGTATACACGTAAGCCACAGGAATGACTTAGCCGATTCTGCCGCATTTACCGCATCTGCCGCATCTGCCGCGCTCGCCGCAAGGGCTGCAACTGCCAGCTTTGCCGGTTCTGCAAGCGCTACCTCCACCTCGGCAGACCACAGGTAGAATCTCTGCTAAGTCCCGATCCTCCTATGCTTTGCCAGTTCTGCCCGCCTAGCCCAACTTGCCCATACTGCTATCGCACGACGCAACGCCTATGTTGTCTCCCGCAGTGGCATCCAACTCGTTAGGGGATCATGGGCTTCCCAAGGCGAGCTGTCATTCGCCACCCAAACCGCACGTGTATATATAGAGGCCTAAATCCTTGTATTCTCGAGTCCATGCCTTATTGAATCACGCTTTACCTGAATGCAACTTGCGTCACTGGCTCAGCATTGCTTTGCCTTTAACAACTCCTTCTACCTCGTCACCACTCGTCGTAGATATCATAATCACAGACACTGCTTCCTTGTCTACTCATCTATCATTGTGATTACCAAGTAGCTGTATCAGTGCCACTTGTCCCTTCACAACTCAGAGACATCAGCGTCGATAGTCTATCAACTCTCTCGTGTCTGGTATATTACCGACACATCGAGATACATTGAGTCATCTAGCTGGTCACTGATCACGTAAGGCCAGGGCCAGAGCCAGCCCAAGTACTAGGTACCTTGCAAAAACCTCCTTCGCAACATGTCTCCTCTGCCTTTATCCACCACGATAGCGTCTTCTTTCGAACTCAATCATCCAACGGATCCTTCGATTGAGCCTCCCAGCTTGAGCTCTCTGCCGAAATTGGCACGAAGCATCGAGCTCACCGAAGACCAGTTGGCCTCGGGGATCTTTGCTGGAACTCTCACAAACGTACTCACGGGTTACGACCCTCAAGCCGATCGTGTCCAAATTGGCAGCTGGTACCGACACTTCCCTGTGACTGAGCAGCCTTTCAAAGTAGATTAGACCGCACTCTGTAACAACGTCAGGGTGGAGGAAGACTTTGATCCTGACAGTGACCTTCAAAGTATCGCAGAGATTTTGGAAAAGACACACAGAAGTGTATACAGAAACCAACTGGAAAGCGCCTGAAATTAAATCCCTTCTCGTAGAAGAGTGTGGCCGTCTCGCTGCCAGGGTCAAACGACAACGAGAGATTCAGTTGGAAGACAGGGCTAAGGCGACTTCGGAACAGCAATCCGACATGGGGAGCGACGTTAAGGATGAACAAGGACCGTAGGGGACCTCCAGTCAGATCATCTTGCTCTCGAGCTAGTCGGTCAATAGTCTGCTGGAAGGTCGTTGAGTATGTCTAGTTACACTGATCTTCACCGTATCAGTCGTTGTATCTAGTTCAAAGAGTCAATGTCATCATGATGCTCTGGAGAATTCCTTCCGCTCCAAGCTTGTGCCATGATAATCATCCAACCAATCATTGTGGGAGGGACACTTACTCGAAGGGAACGTGGTCAGTGACATTCCGTTTGTAGCATTCCCGGCCCAGGGGGATAGTATGTGAGCCGATCGGGGGCCCGCATATAGCAGGCTACATGAGCGCATGCAGGGGTTATACAATACCCATAGATGTTGAACACTGCTCTTCGTCATTCCAGTCGCTCCCCCTATGGCATAAAGGATAGCCGCGCTCTGTATGGTTTTCCAGGACCTGACGGTTACCCATTGTGGAGCAGCGCACCGGGGGAGTGACAGAAGATCTCTGACAATGATTTGGTATTTGTCGCTCTGATGATAGTATGAGTATGATCAAGTCAGGCTCATGATTGCGTTAGCCCTTACGGTAAGTGCTCATTGAATGACCCCTTCCTCGCGTCATCTTACGCGCGCCTTTACCTAAGCGCATTCCCCCTGAACGCGCTAAGGGACGACGAGCCAACGAACATCGAGCGAATTCAACGAGGCGAGGTCTCCTTCTCCCCACCTCCCCCTCCCCACCTTATCCGCTTCACCCACAAGCCATCCACCATGTTCGCACGCACCACCAGCACCCTCCTCCGTCCCACCCTCCACGCCGTCCGGCTCCAATCCACCGCGACCTCGGCCTCGGCCCACGCGGGCGCCGCGACGGGGAACGCAACCCTGCACAAGGGTTTGGTCACCAAGGAACAGGCGGAGCACAGGGAGAGCGGGTTGACGACTTCGGCGCCGAGTGTGGAGATTGTTGCGGCGGATGTGTTGAATGATGCGCCTGGTGAGTCCCGGACGTGGCGAGACGGGGGAGGGGGTGATGGTATGAGGAAGGGTTTGGGGTCGGGATTGGCGGGTTGGTGGCTCGTCGTCCGGTGGGAACGGCGGTTTATGGAGTGAAGTAGGGATCTGTTGTGGGAGGATGACAGTAGTGTAGACACAACGGCGGAGCGCTGTCAGTGCCGCAGGACAAACATTGCGAAGCCGAGATCGGAGCCGGATGATGCACCGCACGGCTCCGTGGATGCCGTCGTATGACTGCCGAGCACGCGATCATCCGCACGAGCGGATCGCCGTGGCCGGAGAGGAGCACAGCAGACCAGGGGAAGGGTTTGATACTTAGCTGTCGTATGCTGTTCGGGGTCTTGACGCAGCACAGAAGGCTCGAGTGATACGTAGGACCGGACACACGCCGTCGTAGGACGCAACTCCTGAACGCGGGACAGCCTTAGTGCCAAGTGCGACGTCCCGCCGTCTGGAAGACGCTCCGCGGAGACCGGAAGCGCGAGGCGTATGCCGTGGCTTTCAATCTGGTATCGCGGATGACGTCCCGTGTGCAAGGACGGTCTCTCGGATGTCTGGGATGATCGGTGTGGACTCGCCGAGGGGATAGGTGCCACGGCGACGAACGGCCGCGATGGGCACGCCGTATGGCATGACGACGCTGTAACCTCGTGGCGGGCTAGGTCAATCTGCCACGGTGCATGTTATGCGGTGCGGGAATGCAAGGTGACGCGGCGGAGGGATCGGTTGCACGGCGGACCTCTCGGGGAGCGTGACGGTGTCGCCAAGCGGATGGGGTCACTTGGCAACACGGAATTGTTCGGTCGGTGTGGACGTAACGAGGCAGACACGTTCACGGAACGGATGCCGTGCCGTGCCGTACTCGTCCGTGAGAGTGGCAGTGATCGTTTGCGTGAATGTCTTCCACATCGGACAGTGATCGCGGGTGAGCGAGATGGCATGCCGGGGACGATCTGGCGTGGACCGGGACGTGCGTCGTATCCGCCACCCGGGACTCGGAGTGCGACAGCATCAGCAGCCAGTGGAACCCTATCCCTCCCACCGCCCACCATCCGCTTCCGCACCCAAAGCCCTTCACCCACCACTCACCGCTCCTCCCCCAATCCCGAAACACACGCTAACCCCCTCCCCCTTCACACAGCCGCACTGCACTACCGCACCGTCCGGATCTACACCCCGACCAAGACGACGATGCAGTCCGGCAAGCAGGGCAACGCGCACTGGCGGATCGACTTTGATACCCTTGAGGGTGGGGGCAGGTGGGAGAACCCGTTGATGGGCTGGGGGAGCTCGTGAGTTGGTTTTTTGGTTTTGGGTTTGGGTTGGAGAGGGGCGGGTTAGGGTGGTGTGGGAAGGGTGTAAGGCGGTCGGAGGAGCGGGAGATGTCGGTCGACGTGATGAGGTCGCTCGTCGGCGGGGCATCATTCGGCGAGTTTGGTGGCTCATAATCACTGGGACGTCGTCGCGGGGAGCAGTACCCAGCGTATGCTCTCAGCGTAGTAGCGAGTCCGCAGCGGTCCCTGTCCCGCCCGCGTCGCCCCGTCTTCTCCTGGCTGGCGCGTATGAACAAGACGCAGCGCCGTGGCCGACGGTAGCCAGACGAAGGGAGCATCTCCCCGGCGCAATCCTCGTCCTTGGAGGTCCGAAGCTGTTGAAATCCTAGATACATGCTAACATAATCTCCTTTTCTCGCTCTTAGGGCCGATTATATGCAAGGCTCCACGATGAAGTTCAAGACCAAGGAAGACGCCATCCACTTTGTGAGTCTTCCTTCCCTCGCATGGCGCGCCACCATGCCAACTTAGTCGTTCGGTTGCTCGTTCAGGCCGAGAAGCAAGGATGGAACTACCATGTCGACAAGGAGCACAAGGAGCGCATACCGCCAAAGTCGTACGGTACGTTGGCTCCCTCTCCTTGCCTCATTCCGGTCGGCTGATCATTTCTGGGGGTGTATAGCGGAAAACTTTGTGCACATCCCGGGCAAGTTGAGGCGATACCAGACCAAGTAGACCACGGGATCTACGGAGGAGAGCCCCGGTTCGGGGGTTGTAGTAATGTTACTTTTCGATATCGAATACAAGATTGACTTGGACGGCGCGCAAGTTTTCGGAACAAGGGATCTTCGACAGCAAGCTAGGACGGGGACATGAAGACCAGGCATGATCTCTTTCGGAAACGCGATGCCTCCATAGTCTGTGTTCTCCCGGCAAAGTGTCCTTTTACAGGTATGCCTTGCGCAAGATAGCACTTCAAGAACATTTCGCGAAGCAAATGGCTAGCACAGGCCTTGGCCCGCCGCCGAATGGCATTCACAGCTGCTCCTCCGCCGGGCCTCGCGTGAATAGGGTGCTTGCAGGAGTTGCGACAATTTACAGCCGACAAGACGTGCGGCGATGCGGTGAAGAGATGCGGTGACAAGTCGAGCCGGATTGAAGCTGTGAAGCACGCAAAGCAGAGAAATTTCAAGGCGATGCGGTGTGTTTGGCCTTTCCGCATGTCGTATGCACAGGATCGGAACAATGGAGTGCTTCAGTCGCAATCCTTTCATCATTGCTTGGACCTCAAGCGGTACAGCTCCCGTTGCTCTTTACGCAAAAGGTCTCATCCGGCAGATCCAGTGTTCTCGCAAAGATCATAGACGCCATCCGGTTGACTTGTCATCTTCCAGGAGCCCCATTCAACCACCATGCAGCAGCCGTCTCGAACGATGCCACTCGAAGGACTCCGACAGAGAGGCCTTTCGCTGTCGACTTACCTATCAGTATCGGCCGAGATTCGGCGTGAACAATGCCCGTCAGACAGTGAACGGCTTCGCGACTCCAGCGTCGTCGAGTTGCCCTGGAACATGTCGTGGCAACATTCTGGTCGCGGTATACATCGGTTTGACAACACCGGCACTGATAGCCCTCGTCTTCGGATGATCCTTCGCTGTCGACCGCTTCAGCTTTAAATCATGATCGCCTTCTATGGGTGGAGTCGCTTAATCAAAGCCTTCTTCAGCACGCTCAGATCGCGGATAAACAGGAACATGCTCTCGAAACCGGAAGAGGTATCGATCAAGAAACGGTGGCCGTTAGCCTGGATAGTCAGACACTGCTGCTTCAGGAGATGGAAGGTGTGGCGATGGATCAGGGCGGAAAATGCATCTATGATACCGGTGGACTGGTGGCACCGGCTTTCGGAATGGGACCAAGAACTCGGCAGGCAGAAGCAGGTATTCTCCGAGCATATTCTGAAGCGCGATACGGACGTCACATCAGGGCCGGGCGGTCTTTCTGGCAGCAGTTGTGGCACCTTCTCTCGCGTCTCCGACACAAAGCGTCGCAGGCTCACGCGGCGCCTCTTTCCTTCGGGTGCGGGAGCTCTGCAACCGGAGAGCAAGAGGTCGATGAGAGTCTGCGGGTCCCCAACGAGCTCGGACGGCTTCCAAGACCAATCCGCCGATAGAAGGTATCCGCTCCGATCAACCTTTTGCCTTCACAACCATATCCTCGACTCAGAAAAAAATGATGTTTTGTTTCGGAGGAGCTGTGACTTCTGCAAAACGCATCGGAATGGGGTGGAATACATTTGAGGAGGTAGATCCGAGTGAGGGCTTCCTATCGATATGCGAAACTCGTTCCGAGATGTCCTTTGCCCCAAAACAGGCAAAAAGCGATTGCAAGTACAGTTGTACATACCAAACGTCGAATCGGCCCTACGACAGAGCTTGTCAGTGGTGCCCTTCCTGAATGCCAAAAAAAAAACTGCAAAATTGAAGCTAGCCCGGATCGAACAGGCGACCCTCGGATATCAAGCGTGGTGGATTGGAATCCGATATAATAACCACTATACTATAGCTCCATGTTTTGCCACGATTTGGGTTTGACTCTAATATCGTTTGTGAAGACGGTCCAGACGCCAACAAGCCAGGACGCTCCATCGCCCACAAGTGGCTCACCGCGTCGCCACTGAATTCGAACACGCTGCTCTCTTTGGAATTGTCGATCACGACATCGTTGCGGCTTGTATAGTCCACAAGCTGTTCACCCCATTTTTGAAAGATGGACCCGATTATGTGGATGAGCAGGTCTCCTTTTTCGGACATACAAAGCAATTGTGCTTGGGGAATCAGGCTCAGGCTTACATCGTATGAGCTGTTATATGTCCAATCTCCTATAGCTTGTCGTATGCAATGATCCGACCACCCACTAACAATCTCACAGGTTCGCTGCTTGAAAAGGACGACTTCAGCAGGGCTCGACAGTTTCCGCTCGTCGTCTATTTGCATCATTACGCAGACCCTGCTGTAACAACCTACGTCGTTCACGCTCGGCCTCTATGTCTGCGTCTATCTCCCTTCCAGGGCCCCGTGCTGCCGCATACGCTCTTCCTCCTTCCTCTGCTTTTCTTGCTCCCTGAGCAACCTCCTCTGAGCCTTACCCGCCCCCTTCTCGCCTTCAGTCAACCGCGGCATAGAGAATAAGAAAAAGGGAAATGGAAATGAAATCTGTACTCGGAGACTGTGAAGTACGAGGCACACGAGTGGACAGCTTTTTTCGGTATGCAGCGGGTCATCTTTTTTGCAGCGGGGCGACTCACTATTCGCAGCGGGGGAGTTCTCAGCAGCGGTTCCGCATCTCCATAACCTCTTTGTCAGATTTCTTCTTGAGGGTTAGAAGGAAAGTTAAGAGTTGTAGCAGCAGTACTTTCCCTCGCATGGGTCATTCTCCGTCATGACTCCACTCCAGCTAGTCACAGCGATTTCAGCCTACGTTCAAGAGCGACAACTACCGGTCAATCAGTACCTCGCTGATGTCGACCGGAACCCGGAAGATCTCCCCGATCACGTTGAGTCCATGAATTTTCTGCTCTCTCGACTCGCAGAAGTCGCCCTGAATCGCATTCCTTTGCCGGCGGATGCTGGTCATTACCATTCTACATTAAGATTGTCAGAAAGTTTGGAATCGGTAGAGGAGGGTTTCTCCAGAAACCTTCCTGCACCTGCCGACGGGACGACGCTGCGGCGTGACATCTCGAAGGAAGTGTTGCGGGCGATGATGAAGGCGAAGATGACGGACGCACAGATAGGGAAGGCGTTTGGCTGCAGTGCCAAAACTGTCTATCGTAGACTTTCAGACCGAGACGTGAGCCTTCACCGGAGGGCTCTCATGAAGAGTACTCCTGATGA
Organism: Naganishia albida; assembly: GCA_001599735.1. NCBI lineage: Eukaryota > Fungi > Basidiomycota > Tremellomycetes > Filobasidiales > Filobasidiaceae > Naganishia > Naganishia albida. Next base: position 149,501 of record BCHV01000027.1, on the reverse strand, counting down.
GATTCTACGAGAGGTAGATCGCTCTTTATGGCTTGAAGCTTTAGCGATAACCGTGCTGAATCTCACATATTCTCGATAGCACATCGATAAATACTTGGCTGCCCAGAATCGACCCAAAATGGGGGCTGTACTGATGATGGGTCACCTCCGAGAGATCGAGCTTCCACATAACCGTCAACAAGCTCGAGAGATCATGAATCATCTCGATCCAGAACAACACCAGGCACGGGCTAGCGATACAGCCCAACGGCGGGAGGATTTCATACCCTTCGTAAACTCGGTATGGCACATGGACGGCCACCATAAACTCATAGAGTGGAAGATCGTCATACATGGCGCCATCGACGGCAAGAGCCACGTCATTCCATTTATGCATGCGAGTGGCAACAACAGAGCCGATACGGACCGAGCCTTGTTTCTGGAGGGCACGGACGACTGGGGATGGCCTCAACGTGTGCGGTCTGATCACGGTGAGGGAATTGGGCATGAAGCTCGAAATCGAGCTTCAAAGAGGTCAGTCTATAGTCTAGACACCCTTCCGAATGAGCGACCATTGAGATCACATATCGCAAGTCCATAAGGGAGCCTTCATACAGGGGAAGTCGATGCACAATCAGCGCATCGAGAGGCTCTGGGTAGACTTACGTCGAGGAGTCGTCGACAAGTACAGAGCGATATTCGAATCTTTGGAGAGACTTGATCTGCTCGATCGGAGAAATGCGTTGCATCTCTATTGCTTGCATCATGTCTTTCTCCCAATGACCAGCAAGTCCGTCAAGATGTAGGTGAAGAGCTGGAACAATCACGGGATGTCAGCACCTGGGCTTGGCAGAATGACACCTTTAGAGCGATGGTACATGGGTATGCGCTATGTTAGATGAACATACTATTACAGCTGATAGTCCATTCTTGTTACTTCAGGAGGCATAGCCGCTCGACAGAATGGTTTCCATGTCGACTACCGTCCTTGGCCGAGCGAAGAGGAGGGGGAGGAGCGTCAGTGGCAGCAGTATTTGAAGGGCGTACGATTGATGGAGGCAGCGAAATATCGATTGCGAGCGAATGTCGCCGGGGAGGAACGCGAGCCTCAGGAGAGGGATCCTCACGTCCAGGTCGAGCGGTTCGCGGAATTTCTTCCGGCTGTACTGTACGATTCGAGAACGATCGCATATATCGAGGCGGAGTCTGGTCCCCCCGACGGTACCGAGGAGGATGAGGGGAAAGGACGATATACGGCGCTGTTGGAGTTCGTGCAGAACTTGTTGTATAGATATGAACATTGACGAAATTTGATTATAAGGTATTTTATCGGATGAGAAGGTTCTACAGGATTTGAGAGTAGCTTAAGGCAACGGCCAACGCACAATGCAAACGCAAAATACACTTCAGATATGGAAACATATACATGTGGCGCCAATGATACAGCCTCAATTGGCGCTATCCTGAGGCTTCGTCCGACTGCGAAGCTCGCGTCCGGGAGCGAGATCTGTGACATACAGACAGTAATAAGCGAGACTTGTACGATGGCTTCGTCAACCTACCAACTTGAGCGTCTCCGGCATCCGTTGTTGCTGCGGCAGATGCGACGGCGGACCGATTTTCGGGAGCTTGCCACCCTTGAGTGGAGCTTTCAGGGGCCGAGGCTGCGACCGGGACGGGAGACAAGGTCACGGACGATAAACCAGCAGCATTGCCGTCGTTCGCTTGATCAACACCGGCAGCGACATTGAGCGGCGAAGCGGGCGCCCCCCGAACGACATTGTGAAATGAATCGCGGTAGGTCGTCGAGGTTTGGGCTTTGGACTGTCGGGGATCTCAATGATCTCGCTGTTGGGCGGAATCTCATGCCGGCTACGTATTGCACCGCGCTTTTCGAATTGAAATACGTCCGGCTTGACATCCTCTTGCACTGTAGGCGACGTTCTTCTAGGCGATTTGTTCATCACCTCGGAGCTGGTTGCTGCTGCATTGTCTGCTCTTCGGTTTTGGGCTGTCGACGAAGCGGCTGGGCTGGTGCAACATCCCGCAGAGCTTTTTTGAAGTGATGATCATTGCCAGAGCTTGCCATGATCGACCTTTGTATCTTGTGACCCAACCGCATCTTGTCGTCCTCTGTGAACCAAACATCTCGGCAATCTGGGCACGCGCATCGATGCTCTCGTCATGATCGTCTGCCGAAAGCGGGTCCGATTCTCCGAGAGCGACTTCTACCTTGGCGATTGCAGTTGCGGTGGCATCGGTAAAGGGCGGAGCTGTGGGCGGACGGGGCGGTGCGGCTGAGTCTTCGGACGGCATAGACTGCCTCTTCCCTCCTTTGGCCTTCATCGAATAGTTTGCCTGGAACTGTACAGGTTGTTGGGAATTTCCTTGCGCATACGCTGGATTCCGAGGTGTTTGACGTAACACATCCATCAGATCGACATGACTCGGCTGTCCGGGAGGTTCCGTTTGGCGATTGCCTTGAGGCGGGACTTAATCGTGAGGAACGGCCGAGGAAGCTGTAGCCGTGTATCGTAACGTTGAGTTGTTTGTGGTGGAGCTAGACGGGGACTGGTAGTTGTAAATGGCGGCGTTGGCGCTTGAGGATCCCGGTGCGACGGCGATGCTGGGTGATCTTTGAAGCGCTGGGCCTGAAGGAGCGGGTCCCGCAACTTGGGCCCGCAGGTCATTCATCTGGACTCGAGGAGCTGGACAATCTCGTTGGTGGCGGTGGGCGGCGTGACACTAGGCGGTACGGAGTGGGACATGGTGGTGGTGAAGGCAGGCTAAGACTTGTGCCGGCGGGAGCAGGATACCTTTGCGGTGGGGGCACTGCGTGCTTGAACGAGCGCCAAAGTCGTTGGTGTGTGGCCTGTACTCACCGTGGCAGCGGCTCCGATTGTATTCACGCAGCGCTCTCCGACAAGCCGGGGCGGTCCGAGAATGAGCTGCAAAACGGGTCAGTTCATGGGCGGAAGAGCTGGTAACGAGGCGAGCTTACGAGTCGAGTAGACGACAAGAACGAGGGGACGATGAAGAGGACAGGGAGATCCGCACGGCCTGTCATTGTTCCTTGTTTGAAGCTCGAGGGGATCCGCGCCGCCGTGTTCCGTTTGAATCAGATTGCCGATCAGAAATACCCCTCCGCCACACTGAAGGTTAATGTAGAGACACGCCCCTTGCACCTAGATAGCCTTCATGGTTGATACATAGTTACAGCCCTAACTATGCTCATAGCTAGACAGATGCTGGGAAATGCAAGCTACAGAGGTTGAATGCCAACTCTCGGCACTTCAAGTGTCCAGCGACACTTTGCTATCCAGCGACACGTCAACTGTCTAGCGACAGTTGCTAAAGCCTATTCTCGCCACTGTCGAGTAGCCATTTCTGACAGGTATATATAGAGCTCTTCGGAGCATTGTAATAGCTCTCATGACTATTGATCACCCATTGATTCAGTTTAATTCACGGAGCTACCTTGAGTGCAAGACTTCTCGAGGACTTGCTACCCTCGTCTTCCCCTCAGGTATATAACATCAGCTCATTCGATAACGCAAGGAATACCAACGTGTGCTAAGATCCCTCATACAACGGTCGTGCTATCTAGCCTCTGGTGAGATAGACCATTGGCCCGCGACAGTTAAGGTTTGTTTCCACGGTGGCAAGTTTGCGACGTTATGTTACGCGTTGTCATCTTCGATTTCCCAGCAGTGCATCTTCTTGGCATCCTCTACATATCATGTTCCTCCTACTCACCGCCCGTAGTGGGTCCCGCGTGCGCGACTTGGGTTCCGGATGAGATTGGCCGACCCGGGTTCATCATAGTAACAGGCTTGATCCGGCACGTCTAACGTCTCCGCCGTAGCTCGGACAGCGCCGCTACCTGGCTTATCCCAACGTGAGGTCATGTGGCGCGTGACCTTCACCGTCATCCGTACCGCCGGCGGTCATCGTCATGGCCGGGAACAGCTCTTCTAGGGGCCTACGGCCGGCGGTGGCAGGGCGCGGTGGGACGTTTGCAGATAAGAGGTCATGAAGGGGAGTTCCACCTTGCAGTTCCGCCTTGCATTGCTTGTACACCTAGAGCGTGGTGAATATGTCAGAATGTGCGAACAGCTGCTTCAGTGAGCGGATTCGTACCGCCGGGAAAATCTTTGACAGAGTCTCCCCGCTGGAAGAACGCTAGATGACGGTCATAGACGAACAACACGACCACCACACTTCCCGCATCCCCCTTACCGGTCACTCGCGCACCGACCATCTTTCACGCTTCACCCGATGTCCTTTCCCCACGACGCGTCTTCCTCCTTCTCACTCTGAGGCCTTCCTTTCCACCCAGCTCAGTCCAGCTTGCGTATCACTTGTTGCTGCGGCGACGGCGTCCGTGAGGCGAGGAGGAGTTGGCGGATGGTCGAGAGATGGGGGTCAAATTTGCTTTGATGTTGATGAGCGTTTGCCGATGGATGAAAGCGGCCTTGGCCATACGGCGTCGTCGACAATAGGGATAGTACCGACTGCTTCGACCTGCTTGTGGGAACCGGCGGCCGAATTCGACCTTAGCTTCCCCCCGCTGCAAAATAGAGATCACCCGCTGCAAAATGTGATGATTCGTCAGCTGATTTAGGACTTGTCCATTCGCGCGTGTCATAGTAATCGAGCGAACTCTATCGATCCAACGACCTGCCGTTGACCGTGAAGATGACGCGCCATAGCCATGTCAAAGGCTGACGTTTACTGGTGGATCAATGTGCGTACGACGATCACCTCAAGTCAAACCTCATTTTGCAAATAAAGAAAAATGCAAAAAATGAAGCTAGCCCGGATCGAACAGGCGACCCTCGGATATCAAGCGTGGTGGATTGGAATCCGATATAATAACCACTATACTATAGCTCCATTGATGTCGGATGGCAGAACAGAACGAGTGATAATATTGTCTCAACACATAACAAAACGGTTTAAAACTATAATACTGATTCAACACCTGCCTAGGACCATGACCAGTGGAAGCTCGTCAGCGAGCTGGATTGGAATCCGATATGATAACCACTATACTAAGGGGCCAGCTGTGATGTCGGCAAAGCTTTGGGCTTTACAGATAGCGCTTGCAAAGGGGGACGCTTCGGACGATTCACGCCAGGTATTGCCCGAAACCCCGGGCCTTTCCTCGAAGACGGGCCATCTGTCCGGTTACACTGGCTCAGACGTTGGGATGTCCTAGAAAGGGGTGTCCGCTAAAGACAAGAGACGCCACAAGCTGTGTGCAGAACCCAATACAGCCTCATCGGGCGAATGGGCTTCCTGTTGCTAAAATCGCTATCCTGTCTTCCGAAGAGAGCCGCACTTTCCCAACAACGCAGGTTCATAGCTCAAGCCGTGAGCAATCTACCTACAGGTTTCGAACGGTCTGGATACTATGAAGCACCTTGTCAACAGTGCACATACAGGTAGGAAGTGCAAGTCTTGAAACCTCCTGGTCGATCGCTCGCGCGGATCCAAATAGCTGAAAAGGAGGTGTTTGTTATGGCAACCCATGATGAATCACTTGTAATTCCTCGTCTCTTCTTGTTAACCACCGCCATATCTGCCCTATACAATCTATATCCAACGAAAGAGGAAAGGGAAAGCTACGCATCGACACCAGTATCACCGGAAGGCGTTCTCTGAGGCCCTGAAGATCCGCTTCCAGAGTTCGGTCAACACGGCCAAAGTGGCAAGATGCCCAGCATGACGCCTTCGTCCCCGTCGGTGCGAAACGGCAGCCTTGCACCTCCATCTCCCGTTGGAAAGCTTCAACCTGGATCGTACGGTATCAAGGTGAGCGCACGCATTCTTGTCGTGACTCTTGCTAACGCCCTTGCAGGACGTGATCGTCGGCGTACACTTGTTCGTCAAGAAACCCGGACCGACTGGCGAGACGGAGGAACGATGGGCTGAAGTGCTCTCGATTCGGGATAAACCACGGTCGATCTACGCGCTGCCGCCAAAGCCCGGAGAAGAGACCAACCCGCTGGACCAAGTGGAATACTATGTACACTACTCGGAATTCAACAAGCGTCTCGACGAATGGGTCGGCGGGTCCCGGTTGGTCTTGGAGAGGGAGTTGGAGTTGCCGCGTCCAGTGCAGGTGGAGAAGCCGGTGAACAAGAAGAAAGTGACGGGTGCGGCGGCGGCGGCACAGCAGGCGGCGAGAGGGGACAGTCCGAGTGGGAATCTACTGCGAAAGGCAACGTCCAAGGCGATGAAGAGTCTCAAGTCGCCGGCGACTTCAGGACGGATGGCCAAGAAGAATATCGCGAGAAAGGCACCGCAGAAGAGTACAGTCTCGACGCCAGCTTCGGACGAGGATGAAGATATGGAAGATGACGACGAGGATGAAGACGAGGACAAGGACGTCGAAATGGACGGCAAAGCCAAGATCGTGACGGTCAGTGAAACGGATGGAGACGTAGCGGCGCCCTCGAATCCGTTGGCGGCGGAACAACTATCGAAAGACGACGAGATCAAGCGACTCCGGACGACGGGGTCCATGACCCAGCAGCATTCGGAAATCTCGCGTGTCCGAAACTTCAAGATGATCCACATGGGCAAGCACGAGATCGAGACCTGGTACTTTTCGCCCTACCCGATAGAGTACGCCCACATCGACATTCTCTACATCTGCGAATGGTGCCTGTCGTATTTCCCGTCGCCGTTGATGCTCAAGCGACATCTGACGAAATGTACACTCCATCATCCGCCGGGCAATGAGATTTATCGGGACGACAATGTCTCGTTTTTCGAAATCGACGGAAGGAAACAACGGACATGGTGCCGCAACTTGTCGCTCCTGTCAAAGTGTTTCCTCGACCACAAGTTCCTCTACTACGATGTCGATCCGTTCTTGTTCTACTGCATGGTCAAGCGGGACGAAGCCGGCTGTCACCTCGTCGGGTACTTTTCAAAGGAGAAACAGAGCGCGGATCACTACAACGTCGCGTGTATCCTTACGTTGCCGCAATTCCAACGTCAATCGTACGGGAAACTGCTCATCGAATTCTCGTACGAACTCAGTAAAGTCGAACGCGTTCAAGGGTCGCCGGAGAAGCCGCTCAGTGATTTGGGATTGCTGAGTTACCGGGCGTACTGGCAGGAGGTGATTGTCGACTTGCTCTTGACGACGGAAGAGCAGGAACTGTCGATTGAGCAGATGGCGAATATGACGAGTATCGTCCCGGCGGACATCTCGCATACGTGAGTCTCCTCTCTTGGCCTCGTGAACAAGGCTGACCTCGCGTCTAGATGCCACGCGCTACATATGATCAAGGTGTACAAGGGCAATTACATCATCTGCCTGACAGATGCCGTGTTGGAGCAGCATCAGCGTACAAAGGCCAAGAAGAGAAAGACGATTGATCCGTCCAAGCTTGTGTGGAAACCGTGAGTCTTGTGTTGGGCGTATGGGTTGGTTGCTAATTGGTTCTCGACAGGCCGACGTTCTCAAAGGCGCAGTTGACGTTTGGGTTCTGATTAATGCCTCGTGGCTATATTGGCATCGCGGCATCGCGAGACGAGCGTTTCTCACTGCGATGCCGTCGGTCGATGTATGATTGTATGGACGTTGGACTCTTCGTAAGAGAGACGGGGAATACTTGGGGTATGGGGTTATTGTCTAGTTGTATTGGAATAGTCGCATGGTTGCGATAATTAGATCATGATCTGGTCTTTGGGATCTGCCTTCCGGATGTTGAAGCACTCCTCGGAGCTGGTCACACAATCTTAAGAGCCGAGTTCCAGGTCTTGGGATGTGGGCGACAAAGTGCGGTGCTGGTTCGTGGTCCCTGTCGAACGGCGGCGCATGCTGTGTGAACAAACGACTGCTTGCCGCCGGATGGACTGCAACACTAAACAGATGTCTGATCAACTGCCTGGTTTTCCTTTTGTTGGCTTTCTTGCAAGGTGACAATCAGATCAATTCAGAGGAGGTGACCAACGGGACAAATTCCAGAGGGTCTATATTGCATGCACCTGCCTCACCCGAGACGAGCCTTGACGAGTGAGCAACTTTCGGCGAATGAGCTGACCGTCCGGTATCACATAGAGTCATGAGCGGAGAAAGCGCCGTTTGAAAGCTCCTCTGGATATCTGTGCGCCTTTACACAGCACGGCTAGGAGCGGGATAGATTTGCCAAGCGGCCTGCGCAAGCTGTTGCCCAATTTGTATAGCTTCCTTCACAACTTGCTCACCTGCTCCAGTAGTGCTCCACAGTTTGCTCAGCTGCCTGCTCGACAGCTTGCGCGACTCTAGGTCATCCGTGTCGGGAACACTAGAACGAGCGGAAAGGAAGCATAGAGAAACTGACCGGTGAATCTACAGAGAGAACAACTAAGAGAGCTGCTGAGAACAGCTGGCCGAAAGTACGTATAGACACGTATAAACTAGAAAGCTACCTGGTCCAGCTCCAGGAACAGCGCCTAACTCGCCCTGTCAGAGCTGTCACCACAAGCGCTTCCAGTTACAAGGCTGAGCGCAGCGGGTGACAGACTGGTGACATGTAAAGATCGGAAGATTTTCGGCAGAAGCTTCGTCCCGCGACAAACATGTTTCAGCCGGAGGTGACTGACTGATCGCCCAAGCCGGTTAGAAACTGTCGACAAATCATCCGAGATTCATAATCGATCTGATCCCATGTCGGTAATCTGGGCTGAGAGCTGACACTCACAAGGAGGGTGTCCAGCCATCCAGGAATGATTCCATGCCGCTGGTGTAGGGCTAAGTATCTCAGAATGGCGCTCGATCGCCTTCGATACCCGGCCTGGAGAGCGTCGCACAGCGGGTCGTGCGCGGGGTTTGATTTCGAAAACATTTTGAGCAGACACCTGCATCGCCTAGAGCGCCGGACGAAATTCGCTGCTACGCTCCAATATGGCCCAGCAGCACGATCAAGCACTGCTTCGAGCCTTGGAACAGATATAAGAGGATGAAGCTGTCCCACCTCTTCAACGATATCAATCCCTTCCTCACCCGCCTCTGATTCTTCCGACTCCACTCCTGCCACCCCAACCTTTCAACCTCCTCCATCCTCAACTCTTCCAATCTCCAACCTTTCCCATCAGCCCTACAAAGATGCGATCCTCCACTGTCCTCTCCGTCATCGCCATCGCCGCCGTCGGCGCGCAAGCCGCTCCTGTTGATGTCGAACCCCGAATCATCGACCAGCTCTTGGACCCGGTCGGATTCTTGAACGATGCCATTCACACCGCCACCACCACGGTGGAGAACTGGTTCTTGTACCCCAACTGCATGTGGAAGGGCGTTCAGTCGAACCCGGGTTACGCCGTCTACAAGGGATGGGACAACAACGCTGCCAACGTGAGTCTTCGGGTTGTCTTCCTCCAGCTAGAAGCTAATCTCGCTACTCTTCAGATCCAAGGCGGCCAGAACCCCGGTACTTCCCTCAAGGCGTGTGAAGTTCAGTGCAACAACCTCGCCACGTAAGTACACCATCTCCGCGTCGTTGACCCCTGATATCTAATCCTGGGATGATCTCCAGCTGCACCGGCGTTGTCCTCAACAACAACTACTGCTACAGCAAGAACAACGTCTACTTGAAGGAGAACTTCAACAAGAACTCGGCCTCCGTCTTGGCTTTGAAGGGTACATGCGCCGGGCAGTACGCTACCGGCACCGTTCCCGACGAGATGAACAAGGCTTGTTGTTGGTCGTAAACGTTGGCAGCTCTTGCCTGTTGTATGCGTGCCCGCGTCGATGGTGATGACAATTTTTATTTTTTTTACCTTCTGTCATGTATTCGAGACCAAGGTGTCATCGAGTCTGCCCTTGCCATCGAACCGAACCGTTCGCAGCGGTGCTGTCTTGGTGGTATAAGGTTCACCGTCACAACGCTATGCTGTTTGCGTTCATACAACCATCTATGCTCTTAAGCGCATCCTCCCGGACTGATCCTAGCGGTAACCAACTTTTCCTCGCCTGCCGCTTTGACCACCTACTTGGCTACCAACGCCTCGAGATAGTCCAACGACCCATACTTTTCCCTCACCAACCGGTCCCGCATCTCGTCGTACGCATCCCACCACCATCCATGCGTGACCGCATCCGCTTCCTCGGCCGGCACCCCGAGCTCGGCGTCGTGGATCTCGAGGAACCGCCCCGGATGGCAGGTGTACCGCGAGGCCGGGTTGATTGGCTTCTCCAACGGATTCGCCGGCGCGTTCGGCGAGGGCTGAACGACCTCCGAAGTGGGTTTGCGGACGGGGCGTCGTTTCCACGGCTTGTCGCAGATGTAGTGAACGTTCCGGACTTCCTCGTCCCGCCAAAAGTTACCGTGCCAGTACCGCATCGTCTTGAGCGCGTTGTAGCACCACGGCAAGGCCCGCCACTTGCCCTCGAATACGTGTGCGAGCAGGTCTTGGTCCGGGAACATCCATGATGCGACGAGTTCCTGTTCGGCCGGATCGGGGGAGGAGAGGAGGGACGTGATTCGGTCCATCGTCGTGCGGGAGGGGGTGAGGACGACGAGGCCGGAATTCAGGAGGAGATGAGGTCGAGGCGTGTCGGATGCCGGAAGAGGCGAGGTCAGGGCGTCCGGGTGATGCGTCGGCGTATAGGCGCAATTTTCACGAGTCCTGCGAGAACGTTAGGCATCTGCTGAATCTGCCTACCGGGCGGACGTACCAGTCTTCCGGAGCCCAGCTCGACTTGTCGAGGTTACACACACACGCATGGGCGCACGCGATTTCGTCGGCGGGGAGAGGCATGTGGAATAGCTCGTCCATGTTTTGCCGGATCATCATGTCCCCGTCGATGAGGATCAGGCGCTGGTGGAGAAGGTGGTCAGCCGGTGTTTGAGGTTCCGAAGATGCAGAGGTGAGGGTGGTGAGTGTGCCTGCGGAGGGGCGTTCCCCGTTGAGAGAATGGTCAAGGTTCCGATCATCGGTTTGTCTTGATGTATCGGTAGCCAAAGCGGACGTGGGGCAACCGAGCGAGTTTGCAGCCATTTCATACTGCTGGAAGTCGACACACCCCTCGTCATTGTCGCAAGTCGACACCGTGGTCATTCCGGGACGCAGTCACACGATGACCCGCCGTGATCGCCGCCGACGTCTGAGAAGTTCCCAACAACTTGCTCGGTTATCCCGCAAGAATGACGATCCCGCCATACGGCAAAAGCCCGACAAACGGTATAGCCCGCCGAACGACGTTGTTCATTGCCCCGCGGCGGTGAATTTCGGAAGAACGTTCCCCGGATTTGGCGTGAGCCACCCGATGTTGGTTGGCAAAGACGCCGCAGATGCGTGTGACCACTGGGGTCCGATCTGAACCGACGGGGAGACGGAGAGCGACCGTTCCGGCGCCGTTCGGAGACGGGCTACGATGACGATTGACAAAGGTCTGGCTGACCACTGACAGAGGTCTGGCTGAGCGTTGTCAGAGGTCTGTGGATCTGTTCCGTTTTTGGTTTCATAAAGTCCTCGCATTTCCGACGAGTACGAGAGGCGAGCTGCATGTTATGCACCCTACGGCGCATTCATCGATCTGTGCCCGAATAGAGGGCGATAAAGTGCCCGGGTCGTAGCCAGCCAACGATCACTTCGAACCGAGTTTCGGACCATCCAAGCGGACTCCCGAGGGGAGATATCTTTCTCTGGCGACGCGCCCCTCGCTCTTTTTCGCGGCCAAGATGCGAAAGGAAGACTCACATCGTACTCTGTCATCTCCCACACGCGCAATTTCGTCCACGTATCCACGAACCGCTCCGCGATCGTCGTCACCTTGCCCACGGGAACCAACGGCTCCACCACGCGAACCTGCACATCGGCTTCCTCCAACGCCCTAACGCATTCCCCGGGGAGGGCCGGATTGACGGCGACGATCAGCGGGTAGGCGGATGGTGTGTCGGGTGAGGTTGTCGGGCGGCGGAGGGTGTGTGCGAGGAGGAGGATCCCGGGGAGGTAGGAGGGCGAGGTGAGGAGGAATGTGACGTAGGCGCATCGGAGGGGAGATGAGGGCGGGGTGGAGGAGAGGGTGATGCTCGTGGGCGAGGGCATTGTAGCGTGGTGATCGTCGGAAGAAGAGAAAGAGAGAATGGGAGGAGAGGAAACTCGTTCAACTGGTTTCGCTCGATCTCGATCTGATGAGTGATGACGTAGGCTAGTCACGTGCGCGTCACCTCCAGAGCTATAGGTATACGCGACTCTCCGATATCCTTGGTTCTCCCGTGCGACAAGATACACCCAACTAGCGGAAACCCGCCGTGAATCGTGTTCAGCTGGAACGCCCAGTCATTGGCTTGTGCGTGGGGCAATCTCAGACGACGGAGCGGACTCTGATCGTTCGTGGTTTGAGTACGTTGATGGAGCGAGAATGTCCTTCCGCTTCGTCCCGAATCGAGGAAATTGGAAAGACCGTCTTCCACCGCGCTCGGCTGCTCGTTCGCCTTTGTACGCCCTCGGCGGGTCGTTCGGGGACATGAAGGATCAGCGTGTATAGCCTTGCGCGGAAGGATTTCAGCCGGGCTGGTTAGGGGAGGACGATGGGGCGTCTGTACGTGGGGCCTTGAGGTATTGGGTTAGGTTCTCGTAAAGACGAGGGATGTCAAGGCGAAGGGGCTTGATTGAGACACCCGTGCAACTGGGATCTACACCCAATGATCCCGAGGAGCCGAGCCCGGGTCTCGCGAGGGATCCGTTTCCTGATCTTCCACCGACAAGAGCGAAGGAGAGGCCGTTACTTATTCCATCGGGAGTCTGCGACGTTGCTTGATTTAGGCACGCGAGTCCTGTTAACCGGCTGAGAGAGATGACGGTTGGGGTATGGCACGACTATGGGGAGAGAGGACGCGGACGGTCATTAGTTGGACGGGAGAACGGGTGGTGCACGAACCTGCTTCAGGAATTCAAATGGGGCGACGTCAGTCTTCAGACTATTTATATCCTTCTACCCCAGTGCTTGGCAGGAATACAGGATCGTCCCTGCTCGTCGTCCGCTTCGAATTTGGTTCGTGTTGATACGGTATCCATCAGGACCGGTACCACGGTTCACCGTCCCACGTGGGGGGGAAGGCGGGATCTCGGGCGGGGCTGCAACCTCCATTGTATCCATCTGGCCCGAGTTTAGCTCCGGAAGGCGGGATGATGGGTGCGAGGTAGACATAGACCTGGTTATCGAGGTACTCGTTTTTCCATGATGGGGTATCGCCAGGCATTCCGGTGGGCGGTATCCAGATTCCGGGTACGAGGGAGGCCGGTGGCGAGTTCTTGTGGTGTGTGCTGCTGAGGAGAGTAGCATCAAGGTATGATGGAGGCAGTGGTGATGTGGATGTTGTATGAACGTCAGCCCGTCCATGTACGGCAGAGATGTAGAAATGGGATGAGCTGTCCGTTGATCTGTCCGTTGGTGGATGTCAACAAACCTCGAATTACCTGACGCGGCGCAAGGGAATATCGGCTCTCGTTAAACGGGTACAGCGCCACTTCCGCACACACCTTGACCGCTCGCCACAACACGCGGCACAGCGCCCCTGTGTGAACGGTTACATTCTCGGAACGACCTCTGTTCTGATATACGTAAACCGTGGGCGTGGGCTTTCCAGCTGGCTTTCATTTCCAACTCAGGCGCAAACAACCGCGCGTCGGACATGGAGGTGACAGCCCCGCGCTCATTCCATACCCGAAGCCATAAGATTCCGAGACATGAATGCCCGAGCGGTGTATTGCCCCGAGGCAAAGGTTACTGGAGATAGGAGGAGGGTCAGGGTACAGCGGTAGGCAGTCGCTCGGACGTTTGTGCATGGATAGGGGGTACATCAGGGGGAAAGGAAGGGCGATGGGATCCGATAGGAGGTGTTATATATACCTTTTGGCGTAAAGCGGTAACATGCCTCCTAACGCTTTGAGGGGCGTCGATAATGCAATGCGTCTAACAATTCTCTTTACAGTACTCGTCGGATGGACTGCAGCGAGACCGGCGCCACACGGGTTGACGAGTGCCGAACGGATGGTGTGGGAGGGCGAGAAGGCGTGTCGCCGCTGGGCAGAGGGCGAGCGCGGGAACGGGTGCTGGAAGGACCGGTGGGAGGCGCAGTTGAAGGGCGTGTTGGCGAATTGGGGCGAGTTTTCCGAGGTCAGGTGAGTTGGGGTGGAAAGAGACGATGGAGAGAGCGTTGGGAAAAGGGAGAGCGATCACGGGAAACGGCTGCGGGTGGACAGGGGAGGAGGGCAGACTTTGTGCGGCGACCTCGTGCGCGAAGGACCGAGAACAAAGTTGAGCCGTATGGCACAGGAGAATATATGCGGGCGGGAAGGCTACAAGGGAATTTTTACAAAGCTGGCGGCTAGGAGACGACCGACGTCGAGTATCCATTTTTGGACTGCAGCGCATAGCGGGAATCACACCGCTGGCCAAGGGCAATTCCTGTTGCAATTCAATGACAGGAAATCCTTCGCTCGGACCCTGTCGGGTGTCAGGCTTGTCGCCCTGCAATATACGTGTGCCGGGCTGGCGCTCTCTATGCAATCGCCAAGGACATGCCGATATCCCTCATCTTCCCGCTCCTCCAACCGTCCGAAACGTATCCGCTGACCCTCTTTCGACAGCTGGTCAGCAGACATCAACTCGGCAAACCACGCGGCCCTCTCCTCGATCCTCACCTGCCTTCCGCACTTTTCCCCTCACCCAACACCACACGCGCCCGCGAGATGCCGGACGAACATGCTCACCGTCATCCTCGGTGCCAACTGGTGGTTGGACCTCGTCCTCTTGAACGGGGGCGAGTCCGGGGAGTGCGTCTGGTTGAGGACGATGGTGGATACCTTGAGGGAGGAAGGGTATACGTTCTTGAGTGTTTACAATGAGGATTATGCGGCAATGATCAAGTTTTACGCGGCAATACCGGACGTCATGTGAGTCGTTCTCGTTATCCTCCCTGGCAAAAGCGCTGACGTTGCGGTTTCGTAGACACATGATCTGGGCAAGCGAACCGATGGTCATCTCGTGTATGGCCGATCCGCGCTGTCGCGCCGACTTTCCCGAGAGCGAGGCGCCGAGGGGTGTGCACGGGGTGATCCCGAGTTGGAAGATGATGACCGCCACTTACGTACGTCCCGTGGGCTTCTGTCGCCTGACTAGACGCTGACGGCGTGTAAAGTGGGGCGCGCAAGAGTCGTCTTGGGAGTTTGGGCAGATCCCGGGGGACGAGTTCTCGTTCAACCCTCTCGGACACGAATGGGCGCTCGTGTGAGTCTCGACGTTTGAGGTGTGTTATTCGTGCTCAGCGTGTGAGGACAGGCCCTTCCCGTATCCCGGACATACGCATATTCCGTTCACGTTGGAAAAGATGTGCGCCAAGATCCCGGTGGTCCCGCCGGAAGAGCGTGTCGACGAGGCCGTCGTCCTCGGCAAGCTCACCAGTACGTTCTGTCCCTTTTCCTCCCTGTCAGACGCTGACAACCTCGATTCGACAGGCTACTTCTACCCTGACCGAACGGGCGGCCTCTCCCCGCCCGAAGAAGCATGGGAATCATTCCACGCCGTCACGGGTCTCTGGCCGATCGCGAATGCCCGTCCGCTGAACGATGATCCGAACGAGCCCCCGGATACGCCCAAAGGGGTTGTGAATAGGGGTCCGGTTAGTAGGGACGACTATACGGCGGAAATTGGACATGCGAGGGTGTTTATCGGGATTGGAATGCCTGCTATTGTGAGTCGCTTGGTGGCGGAGGTGGAGAGGACAGTGTTGATTCGAGGTTGATGCTTCAGTCGCCGAGTCCGTATCTGGCGCTGTGAGTACGGCTCGAAGGAGAGGACGGAATGTTGCTGATATCGAAGTTTGGTTGATAGCTGTCAGGGCGTGCCAGCGTTGATACCCTATGACGGGGATGAACCTACGCCACCCGGGTTCCAGCTTTACAACCTGTACGTCTCTCCCCGGCCGCTCGACGGATCGGACTGATCGACAGCTTGTGAAGTGGACTCACGCAACATGGTCCAGCGGCACTGCTTGGCGAGCCGTACGTGTATAGCTACAAGCGGAGAGACATGCAGAGCATGTTTGATGCGGTGAACAAGGCCAAAGCGCATCCTATTAAACCATAGTGAGTTTCCCTTTTTACCCGTAGAACTCGGAGCTAATCCGTTCGTAGTATACCCGACGAGATGCGCCACGATCATGTCGCACGCCTGACCCTACGCATGGTCAACCGCGACTGGCACGCTCATTCGATTTCCATCGAAAAGGCCCGCCGGCACGCCGGGAAACCGGTGCGACGCAAGATCCCGAACCATGTAGTGCAGCGCGTGTTTGAGAATGGGTGGGGTATGCGGATGATGCCTGATGGGAGTGTCTCCAAGCGGCTGGAGGATGTGTGGGATAAGGAGTTGTAAAGGCAGGTTGTATAATAGTATAGGATCACGAATAAGGTAAACCGTCATTTGCTTATCTTAGCCTGAGCTTCACAGACCGTATGCTGTGCAAGGGAGTATATGTGAAAGGGCAGCGGCAGACTACTGTAACAGCTTATCACGGACCGAAACCATAACATTCATACTAAGTATAGAGCATACAACAAAAAACGGTGTGTTCCAGGGCATATGGAAAGCTCGCCAGCGAGTCTAATTCATCACCAGCCACGGGATCGGGAACCGGAATGGCCAGTAAAGCCCCGGAGAGTCTACCAGGGTCTCTCCGCGCGCCTCTGGGTTTCTGATGGCAGATCGATAAACTGAAGAATTTCGGAATCGAAGGCTGTTGACTGTGTCCACACAGCCGTCCAGCGACCATTGTGTAGAGAGAGCAGAGCCGAGAAGAAACGGCGTATCTGAATACCGGATCGTGTGTCGAGGGCCAGTCGGGAAGTCTGAAAGCAACGCAAAGACGAGCGCAAGTGATAATATCGGCAAGATCCGGTTGTGAGCCGGACCCATGTCGTTTGAGCGAACGTCTATCCGGGCGGAAAGCGGCCGCGAGCGATTGCAAGACCAGCCTGCGCGAGCTTAAATAAGGCAGTTGTTCGGTTGGACGTCTGCCTCATGCCATCGACAAAAGCTTGAAGCCCGTCCGCCGCCAATTGCATATCGTTGTACAGTTCGTCGGGGTTTGTCATGTATCTTGTCATCAAGGCCCGGAGGTGCTATGAAGACATGTCCTCGGCATATTGCATGGGAAGCACTGTCTGAGATAACACTTACGGCCATATGACCTGGCTGTTCAGCCTCCAGGTCTACGACTACAGGCGCCTGGTTTGCGAACCTTCCCACGTGTGCGACCGCAACCCCTACGGCAAACAGGTGCGGCACGTAATCTACATGTAAAATTTCGACTATCAGCGACCTGGTACTTGTCACTGCGCGAATCTTTTACACTCACGTAACATTCGGCGTGGATTGATTGTTGCGAGAGGACGGCCTCGGGCTAACATAACTTGACCTGGAGTACGGACCTCTTAAGTCAGAATCACCGGTACAAATCAGCATCTGCTCAAATATGCTTGTCGTGGGGAGGGGGGACGCAGCGCACGTAGGGACTCACCATTGAGCTGTTGCTCCATAGCCTGCTCGGGATTGGGTGTTCGGGACATGTTGAGTGGATGAAAAGGGTTGAGTGAAGATGGGACAACTTGATGTTGGTTGAGGGTGAAGAGTCCGTATATATTCACCTTTGCCACTGGATAATAACAATCTCCGCAACGCGTCCAGGCACCGAGGTGCGCACTCGTGCCATCAACTGCACCCTCGAAAATTAAAAGCGTCTCAGTCTGTTTTTCAGGGGCGTTCCAAAGCGAAACGCCAAACAAGTCCAAAGCGGAACGCCAGAGGCAATGGAGAGAGGGGCAGTTGATCACAAACGACGCGACGCGTTCGAGGGCTCTTACAATAATATGGTGCCCCAGACAAAAGTGCGGACCCCGCGGAGCCAAACATCGACAATCACGCGTTTCAGCAATGTTTCACCTCGTCTGTCTCGCCAGTATATCACGTATTCCCTTGTTCGGCTTCGGAATTCCTGTGCATTGCCATTGCCGTTCCTGGCTCAATGCACCTCGCAGCGCCTTCTCCGTCAATGACGTCTATCTGGTGGATCCTCCACATCTTCTTGGTGGCATCAAATTACAGGGTCATGACACTGGCATGCCAGAAGTCGCTTCGCAGCAATCCTCACCCAAAAAAGAGTCTTGAGGCGGCCGAGGAGGCCCAGAGAGGGGTACCGGACCCGTATTGCTGGCATGACGCTTTCTATAGATGTTCTGACTGCGGCGTAAAACATCTATCAGCACGAGGGATCTCAAACGGAGGGACTCAGCCTGCGAATCAAACGCGCGTGACCGACTCACGTGCAGCAGGATTTCCTGTGCATTGCCATTGCCGTTCCTGGCTCAATGAACCTCGCAACGCCTTCTCCGTCAATGACGTCTATCTGGTGGATCCTCCACATCTTCTCGGTGACATTAAATTACAGGGTCATGACACTGTCATGCCAGAAGTCGCTTCGCAGCAATCCTCACCGATCTACCTGCTATGTCTTACAACGTCTAGGAGACCGAAGCGCCTTGTTTGAAACATCTTCCGGTCACGCGAGGGGCTTCTACGTAGACATGTCTGCCTAGCTGTCTGCCTGTTTGATAGCCAACTTGTGTCGAAGACGCGGGATCAACGGCTTCTGATTCCAATATCATCGAATTCTCTGAATCAACATCCCCCACAAACCATGAACCTAGTGATAGATTCCATATGGGCATCATTTTTCTGCATCGTTTTGAGGAAGCCTACAACAGAGCATTGGCAACGATGTGTCCCCTTCCTCGTTTCTTCTATCGTATCTCGGTGCATGTACTAACTGAGGCGGGATCCATGCAGCGAGATCCAAAAAGGGCCGCAGATTCTCATCTTATGCGGCAGTGGCAGTGGCCGCAGTGCTGGACTTGAGCATGATACGCTGGCTGAGGCGCCGCCGATCCGGTTGAAGGCGCGATACACTGTCGCGGCGGCGCATGCACACCCGGACTTGCGCTGCGGGCCTCGGTGCAATTCGACCGATGGTATTCCCGAATGACCGATACCGACCGGTGTCAGTGATTGCGCGCTGCGATTTGGCAGGTTTTGCTGGAAGGCTGCCGACGATGAAACGAGTCGAGTCGAATGCGATCTCGGACTGTGACATGGCCTTTGGCCGCCTCCTATGCCGCGGCCTCTCTGCAAATCCCGCGTTCCGTGAGTCCTCCTTTTCCGCCTCTCAACAGGGCAGCATTATCACTCACCAAGGCACGACGGTCCCTTCCTTCCCGACTTGCGTTCCGCGGTTACATGGGTGATTTTCGGGAGACCGATAAGCAGTAGGCGACAAAGGGACAATGAAGATGGCAGGACTGATGTAAAGCTTGTACAAGAAGCTGTCAGGACTGATGAATGGCTACGGTCGGACTTACGGAAACCCGACTTACGACGATACGATCGTAAGATAAACACATGTCCTGCCCCCCGCATTCTTTCGTCCGCTGTCGCTCCCAGTGCCCACCGATATCCATTACTGCCTTTCCCGCGTTCGCAACACCCAGCACGCTGTGTCTCAGATAGACACCGCTCATCCGATGCAACAGCCATTGACGTGTGAGGCCTTGATCGCCTTGTCGAGTAACAGGTGGGTGTTCTAGCGTCACACCTGGGTCGACGGCGTGATGGTAGAATCCGTCCCGGGGCCGGGCGTACACAAGCGGTGGAATAGAGACTGTTAATACGATCAGCGAAGAGCCTTGGAGAACAGATTTGCGCGAGAAGATGGCTTACCGTGATATACTATATCCTATGTATCCCACCCGGCAGTCCCATCTTTCCGAACCCCTTGCATGCTACCCTGGCCACCGCTTCGACTACCGGAAGACCTTCACTTCACTTATCGTAGCCTCTCTCGTTCCATCGGCAACTTCGAATGTCAGTGCTGTATTCGATCCTTTTCGTCGCTGCTATCACTGGTATCGTTCAGCGGACGTCGCAAGTCGGCTGAGGATTTCATGTCTTGGTGTTGTTGAGCTTGGAGTGGTGTCGGAGGAAGTGCGACAATGAGTGCGGGATACACCAGCTGAAGACAATGATGAGGGATGAGATGGATAGGCCAGGATCACGAATAAGGTAAACCGTCATCTGCTTATCTACTTATCTATTTCGGGCCGGGTGCCTCCACTCGGCATAAAGCTCTGGTTATATACCACGTCGCTCAATGGCTGCATTCTTCAATGATACTCGTCCAAACAGCAACATGTCCCTCATCGGTGTCGTCCTCATTGCACGCCATGGTGACCGAGAAGGGTACTATCAGTCTCCGTCGAGGTATGTTTCGTCTCTCTCCGTCTAAGGAGCGCGCTGATATCGCCCGCAGCTACGAAGCGAGTGATACGAGAATTACTCCGCTCGGATCGGTGCAGACTTATCGATCGGGTCTTGGAGTTCGACAGAGGTATCTGAATGACAGTGCAGCATTCGCAGGTCTGACGGTGGAACAGGTGGACTTTAAAGCCGAGTGAGTTTGGCGAGGTGATTCGTGCGATGAGGCGTGCTGACGTAGATATATCAGTGCGGCAGAGGGTCAAGTCATTGTCGATTCCACCAATTCCTTTGCGCAGGGTCTGTTCCCGGCGAATGCGGCGGGGGAAACGATCACCCTGGCGAACGGGACGAACGTGACTTCCCCGTTGGGAGGGTACGTATACGTTCCTATCGAGTGAGTAGCTTTCATTTCCGAGGTTTTCGGGGACGAGGCTGAAATGGTGAACAGGTCGGTGGAGCCGGATGAGGATGTCTCTTTGGAAGGATGGACGTCGTGTAACGCCTTTACGAAATGGACAAGTCAAGTCTGTAAGTCCCCGTCGTCTTTCTTTCAGATCACAACTCACTATTCTTTCTTTAGACGCTTCGGAGCCGTTCAAAGCCGTCGCGGAAGCCAACGCCGACTTCCTGACCACTCTCAAGCCGCTCGTGGGCGAACGAAATGTTTCATTGGCAAACATGTACAACGTGTTTGATTATATGAACGTAAATTACATTCACAATGCGCAGTTCCGCCAGAGCGTGACGGATCAGCAGATGGTACGTCTTCCCCTCGCGTCTCCTCTTCTCTCCGCTTATCGTTCTCTATCGGGAATAGGAACAAGCCAGGGCCCTTGCGGACTACCACGAACAAGCCGTCTTTTCTTCACCTACCAAGGACGGGATCGGGAATATCGCGGGGCAGACGATTTTGCCTGTCGTTTTGGAAGCGATGGAAAAGATCGTGTCCAATACGCATCCTCTTGTGCTGCAGTATATCGGTACGTCTTGCCTCCTTTGATATAGCGTGTTCCAAGCTGATAGGGTTCTTCAAGGTGTCGCGTATAAGCCTGTAAGTTGTCCGGGGGGAGGGAGATGCGATGACTGAGAAGAGGTGCAGTTTGTCTCGTTGATGAACATGACAGAGGTCGGGATTCCCGGATTCGTAAATTATGCCGCGGTCACGGCGCTCGAGTTGAGGAACTCGAGTTCAGGTGTGACAGTGTCATTCAACTTGTAAGCTACCGGCGCCTGCCAGCCCCCCTCATAATGTGCTAACCCCGCACACCCTTCAGCCGGAATGCATCCGAAGCCGCCCCCGACGGATCAGATTACACCCAATACAACATGTTTGGCTCTTCCTCCCCGGAAGTCCCGTACACCACCTTCCGTGACAACCTCGTCCCTTACGGGATCAACTCCCTCGGCGAGTGGTGCAACAAGTGCGGCACAACGACTGCGCGCGGGTGCGATGTGATTGATGCGCTGAATGATACGATGAACGATTTCGCGAGCCCGGCGAGCACGACGGGGAGGCAGCATGTCAGTCCGGTCGTGTCGGGCGTAATCGGAGCCGTGGTGGGGATTGTTGCCGCGATGGTGTTTATGTTTGTTGGGGGCGCGCTGTTCAAGAAGAAGTCGAGGCCGGGCGTCGGTGCCAGTCAGTATAGGGCGAGGTCTGCGGAGACGGAAAGTGTGAGTCGGCCGCTTGGTTCTGTGTGCGTGGCTGATGGTATTGAATGCAGGCTTATGAGATGGACGATACGGATGGCAAGGCAAAGCATGCGGAGATCTAGGTGTTCTCTTGGAGGTCCGAGTAATGTACATGTCGTATACAGTTCATGGACATTATAGGCAGACTATTTCTTCCGCAACTTGGCCTTCTATCGGAGAGGGGCTGCTTGAAATGGACAACAGGGTTCACAAAGGTTGTAGGTAAAAAAAAAAAATGTCTTCGCCATCGCCCTTGAAGCGGTCGATACAACTTGAGAGCTATAACGTCCTTTACGACCAGCAACAGGCCTTGTTCATCTCGTCGGGAACGGTGCCGGTAGCGTACTGCCCGGCGCATGTACCCTTCAAAGCCAAGACGGAGGCCGAGTTCTTGTTGAAGTTCTCCTTCAAGTAGACGTTGTTCTTGCTGTAGCAGTAGTTGTTGTTGAGGACAACGCCGGTGCAGCTGACGACGATGATTCAGGGATCAGATTTCAGGCTATGAGGGCGCAGGCACACTGTACTCACGTAGCGAGGTTGTTGCACTGCACCTCACAAGCCTTGAGGGAAGTACCGGGGTTCTGACCGCCCTGAATCTGATAGACGCGAAAGATCAGCTCATTGCCGGGTCAGAGAGAGACGGCTTCAGGACTTACGTTGGCGGCGTTGTTGTCCCAGCCCTTGTAGACGGCGTAGCCTGGGTTCGACTGAACACCCTTCCACATGCAGTTCGGGTAAAGGAACCAGTTTTCAACGGTGGTCGTGGCGGTGTGAATGGCATCAGCCAAGAATCCCAAAGGGTTCAAGAGCTGGTCGATGGTTCGAGCTTCGACCTGCTCGACAGGCGCGGCTTGCGCACCGACGGCGGCGACGGCGATGACGGTGAGGATAGTGGAGGATCGCATCTTGGGTTTGGATGGAAAAGGTTGAGGTTGAAGAAGTTGAGGATGGAGGAGGTTGAAAGGTTGAGAGGCAGAGGTGGAGGTTGGAAGAATCAGAGGAGGTGAGGAAAATCACTGGGAGGCCGAAGAGTCAATGAGAGAGTCTGTATATATACCTGTCCTGAGATATGCTCAAGGCCAAAGCGCGGGTTCGAGGATAGAGACGAACGTGCTACCTTTAGGTCGTCTATGCAAATGCGCCGCACGGGACGAGCAACTGTGTTCTGGATTCCGAGACCTGTCGATCGCTCACTCAGCTAAGGGTCACGCTCAGTCATATCCCGGTGAGCTGATCCAGCTGCTGATTCACGAACCGACTTCATAAGTTGAGGCAGCTGTCGAGGCATGAGGCACGGAGTAATTTAGGGCACGGAGATCGCTCGGAGTATCGATTTGCTACCGTTTTCCGCTTTGAAACATGTGCTGAAACAAGTTTGACGCGGCTCGGACGGTGACTACGCAAAATCAAAACTTCGAGGGGGCAGAGAGATCGGATAGCTGATCAGATGAGAGATCTGACTAGCTATCTGTCCATACTAGCAGACTGACGCTAGATACTGACTTGGATCACCCTCACGGTTAGTGGACCTGCCTCTACGACAAGTCTATCGAATGAAAGCCGATCTGCCACCATCTGCTTCCTGATTGCCTCCTGATCTCTGGGCGGGGTCAAATTATGAAACATCAACTCTTCGGTGAGGCTGAAATCATCGTCCTAAGCTTCGCCAGCAGCAAGTAGCCTGACCCGCTCTGTTGCGATACCTCGGTCGCAAATCGATCGCCAGAGTCTATTGTCATCGACCTCAGGCGCCATGTCAAGCGGCAGGATTCAAGGCTCTTGCTCGGTGTCTTCGGATACTTTACGGCCAGTCAGCTGGCCAGTCAGCAGGTTCGCACATATTGGCGCGCGCATCAAGCTGTCTTCGTCCTCCGTTGATGATCAGTGTCAGGCTTACTAGTCGTTGTCGACTCTCAGCGTATACTGTCATATGGGAGAGTCGATTCCTCATCATAGTGCCATCCACGAGAATTGTAATCGGAGCCGATGGCAGCAGCGATACAGTCAGATCCGTACTGCACGTCCTGCGCTCTATTCGCCGAGTGAGCTTATAGCAGATCAGCTGCCAGCGATGTCGAGGTATCTGCCACGTCCAATGCGACACCACCAGCCGCACCTAACCTTATGAGAAACAGCGGCAGTGCGCGAGATCGCATGCTATGTGCTCTTGTCACTGCCGTCAAAATTGAACAAGAGCGGACTGGATCGACGGAGGACCTGCACCGGTTGGATTGACCTACAGTGAGGCCCGCCAACCGCCGTGCTGGGGGATCCGAGGGCAGTGAATTCGGGTGGGAATACGCTCATCAACTGGGATATTGATGCAACGCAGGACTGTAAGTGCTTGATCCCTTCAGCTCGTCGCTTCCCCGCTTCTCCCCTATTGAGACCGGGATGCAGAGCTAGTTGCGGAGAGTGCGACTGTCTTGTGGCACAGCGCAGGGTTTGGCAGCCGCGACCGACGGACCCTCGATCATCGTAAGCCATTAGCGTTGGAGGGTGTCGATCTGAGCTCCCTGAGCTCGCTGGCAGGCATAGTGCGTATCTCGTTGATCCGGCATGGGCAGGTTTCATCGAGCGGAGCCGCATGCAAGTCAAAGGACAAGGGGACACTTGATGGTAGCCTTTCGTGCCGTTGAGTCGATCGCTGCGCGCCAGTTGTAGTGCCTCGCTCGTCAAGGGCTGTACGACGTGCTCACCAAATTTCGGAAGCACAGAGTGAGGAAGCAATGCTTCGATCAGGCAATGTCGTCCACTTCGTCCACTTGTCTCACGAAGCTCCTGATTCCTGTATGCTATGATGGAAACGACTTCCATTCCCCGAGGCGAACACAAACAGTCCCGAGCCTTGGAAGAACACTCAACGGGGGACTTGACTAGCGCTTCGGAATCGCTGGTTGAAGAGGGAAACGAGGGTATCGCTCCAGGACCATTGGAATGACACTGTTTGCAGAGTGGTCGCGCTCGGTGCGACCTGGCTGCGCCTTGTATGTACGTGTCCACTAGGCTCTCTCCTTTTTCCAATGGCTTGCCACTGATGTAATTCTGATGGGCGTAACTTTGCTGATCTTTGCGTTTCCGCGGGTGGACTGGGGGTCTAGTTGCGGTCGTATTGCTTGACGACGCGCGGTCGTCTGACGGAGGAGAATGCGATCATTTCAGCATTTATCCTTGGGAGAGGTCGAGTATGGCCGCGACTCAACCCTCGGGCCCCTGCTTCTAGCGGCATGGCCGATGATACGGTAATGGGATATTAAGCTGATGGTGAACGGCCTCTTTCTGTCTGAGTCTTCTTGAGGGTACTGATATGCGTTCAGACATCATATGCTTGTTCGTCGTTGCTATCGCATGTTACGCGGAAGGGCTACAAGTCCCGCAAGAGGGAGAGTGAACAGTCACATCGTGTCTCGTGAACGGGGGCGACGGGTAGAAAGCCGCAAGCAGGTCACAGCGTTGGTTGGGGGAACGTACGGCCCGGGGCTGAAGGGGAAGAACGCGATAGACCGAGGGGCCAGAGCTGGCGCAGATACAGGTTCAGAGACGCTTCATCTGCCTTGTACGTATCGCCGTGTGGGTCTACTAGAGTTCCCTGGGCCAAGGCATGGCTAGCCTATTTAAAGTGACCGCGATCGATGCCTTGGCGAGCCTCCGGGTCTCGGTGACAAGGTGCGAAGGACTGCTAAGTGATTGGGCTGAGAGGGAAAAATCGAAATTTCTGTGGATTGTGGTGTAGACAGCTATCCTCTCAAAGGCGCTTTGCCGGAGTGGTTAACGGGTGCCCCTGCTATTCATTACGATCAGCACAGGGTATGGTCTCTGACCGCGTGTGTTCGAATCGCACAGGCGTCGAAAGACTTTTTGCAGTTTTCAAGAGGGTTTCTTGAGGGCTCGGAAGGCCGACCTTTTGCCATCTGATTTACCCGGGTCCTCACCTGGCTCTACCAATGGACAATAGCGGAGAGGAGAAGCTGTTGGTGGGCTCCTTTTGCACGAGTCGACTCGTGGTCGTCGGTGGATAAGTGGTGGATATCGCCATCGCCACTCGCCGCGCTTCTCGCAAGCGCATCGTTGACTTCCCGCGCGTGGTGCAATCGAACAATCGTCAGCTCATCAGATTGTCATCCTGCTACTTGCTGCTATCCAGACCTTTCTTACGCATAGGACACCATGCACCTACTCAACCTCACGCTACAGCCGCCAACGGCCATCACCCTGGCCGTCCTCGGCAACTTTACCGCACCGAAGCAGCAAGAGATTGCGGTCTGTAGGGGCGGGACGAGGCTCGAGTTGTTGAAGCTCGATGCGAGTGATCCGGAGAATCAGAGGATGGAGGTCGTTTGTGGGATGGAGGTATTTGGCGGGGTGAGGGCGATGGTAGCGTTCAAGTTGACGGGGCAGGGGAAGGGTGAGTACGAGTCCGGGTAGAGGCGCGAAGCGACGAGACGAGGGCGAGGATCGCCCTGAGCGGTGCGGAAATAACAGTAGCTGGCGAAGGAGGCTCCGAGCGAAGCGAGAATGCGGAGCGGAGCGACTCTCGAGCGCAGCGAGAATACCTCGCCGAGTACGTCGTAGGACGCGTGAGAGTAGCCTCAGCATCGCAGACAATCCCACGAGCGCGGCGAGAAGACAGTGTCTTCCCGAGTGGGGCGAGAATCAAGTTCGAGCGCAGCGAGGAGGACCTCTAGTCAGCGACGCGAGCCACACAAGTCCCCCGAGCGAAGCGAGCATCCCTTCGTCATCCCTTCATCTCTTCGAGTGCATCGTAGGACGCCGCGAAAGGATGACACCGTTGCCAACGGCAATCGTGCGGTCTCGCGTGAGAAGACCGAGGGGAGGGGGTGAGAAACCTCGGGGTGTGGAGCGGGGATGTCGGGGGCGATGGGTGTTGGGTCGACGGAGGAGACCTGAACGAATGTCGGGCGGCGCGTCATCATCCGGTCTCGCATCACGTTGCACACTTTGTGTGCGTCTGTCTCCGGCCGGAGAGCGCTTCAGATCCTACTTTCTCGGATCTGGTGATCTTCAGAGGCGACGAGGAGTTGTAGGAAAGTCTTTGTGCGTTACAGTGCGCAGTGCGATGACGGAACGGCAGGGTTTCATGAAGGGATGTGGTGATCCGGAACGGATATTTTCGAGGTCGTCGTAGGATGGCTGAGAATATGACCGTAATCCGACACGGCTTTGGACGTGAGGGAGAAGCTCTTTCGTACGTCGTTGTCCAGTATCGTCCGCTCAATCTCGTAACCATCGAGGGGATCGTATGCTGTGGTTCATAAGGGCGGCGCGACGTCGCGAAGCCTGTTTCCCATGAGTTATCGGTTGGAGGTGCCTTTTGGTCGTCACGTAGCGCGAAACCGAGGATGCGAGCGGCAAGGCCAAGGGAACGATATTACAAGACATTCGTGGCATATTGCATCCCGTTGCCACGCAGTGAAATCAGGGGATAGCTTCACGAACAGCAAATGCGCCGATGCGCCGTGAAGCGTCGGTGCGGGGACAGGCTGCGGACTCTGGAACGACATCCTTGTGTCAACACCGGGAGACTGACTCATCATCCCCCAGACTACCTGATCCTCTCTTCGGATTCCGGACGACTGTCCATCCTCGAATTCGAAATGAACCCGACGCCGCACTTTGTCTCGCTCTACCAGGAGACGTACGGGAAAACGGGAGCGAGGCGGATGGTCCCGGGCCAATGGCTCGCGGCGGATCCAAAGGGGCGAAGTGTGATGGTCGGCTCGTGAGTATCCCTTGTTGTGTACGTCCGAACCACCGCTGATGGGCGTGCAGGCTCGACAAGGCAAAGCTCGTGTACATCCTCAATCGGAACGCCGAGGGGAAACTTTTCCCGTCTTCCCCTCTCGAGGCGCACAAACCGAATGCCATCATCTCGGCCATGGTCGGGTGTGATGTCGGATACGATAACCCGCTGTATGCGTGTCTCGAGACGAGTTATGAAGAGGCCGATAATGACGCGACGGGCGAGGCGTTTGAGCGTGCGCAAAAGGTTCGTAAGGCCGGTTCATCGGATGGCGGTCACGCTGAGCTTTTTGGACTTCTCGCAGATGTTGGCGTTCTACGAACTCGATCTTGGTCTCAACCACGTCGTCCGAAAGGAAACCATCCCGACGGACAACCGGGCAAACCTCCTCGTCCAAGTTCCCGGCGGACAGTCGGCCCAAACGGATAGGTTCGAAGGTCCTTCGGGCGTGTTGGTGTGCTGCGAGGATCATATCATGTGGCAGCACCATGACGCGCCGAGTCATCGTGTGCCGATTCCGAGACGGAGGAATCCGTTGGCGGGCAAGGATGACGAGCCGAGGGGGATTATCATCGTTGCGGCCGTCTTGCACAAGATCAAGGTGTGTTCCTACCCTCTTCAATGGGACGGGTATACTGACGGTCTATGTAGGGGAGCTTCTTTTTCCTTTTGCAGAGCGAGGATGGCGATTTGTTCAAGGTTACGATCGATCATCAGGATGAAGACGTCAAGGCGCTCAGTATTCAATACTTTGACACGATACCCGTCGCCAATAGTCTGTGTATATTGAAGAGTGGGCATCTCTTTGCGGCGAGTGAATTCGGAAACCAGTGAGTGTGCTGCGGACCCCAGTGGAACACGGCTGATGGTTCTCATAGCGCACTGTACCAATTCTTGTCCCTCGGCGATGACGAGGAAGGCACGACGTGGAGTTCCACCAACTACCCTGACAACGGCGCAACCGACGAAGCGCTCCCATACGCCTACTTTACGCCTCGAGCCTTGACAAACCTGTGGCAGGCAGACACTTTGCAGTCAATCGACCCCGTGATCGACGCCAAGGTGACCAACTTGCTGGGTATCGCGTCGGATACCCCTCAGATCTATGCAGTTTCCGGAAGGGGAGCGAGGAGTACGTTTAGAATGCTGAGGCATGGGTTGGATGTCGCCGAGATGGTCAAGTCTGAGTTGCCGGGGACGCCGACCGCGGTTTGGACAGTGAAATTGAAAGAGTCCGGTGAGTCCGTTTCATCCTTTACTCGAGGATAGAGCTGACGTGTAGTGTAGATGCGTACGACTCGTACATCATTTTGTCATTCATCAACGGCACCCTGGTCCTGGCCATCGGCAACACAATCGAGGAGGTACAAGACACCGGGTTCTTATCGTCGGCACCGACGATAGCCGTACAGCAGATCGGCGACGCAGGCTTGTTGCAGGTACATCCTCACGGTCTTCGACACGTCCTCGAGGACAAGACGGTCAACGAATGGCCTTGTCCGCCCGGGCGGACTATTATCGCAGCGACGACCAACAAGCGCCAGGTCGTACTGGCCTTGAGCTCGGCCGAACTCGTCTACTTTGAACTCGATCCGATGGACGGAACGCTGAGCGAGTACCAGGATAGGAAGGGCTTGCCGGCGAATGCAACTTGTTTGAGTATCGCAGAGGTGCCCGAGGGAAGGCAGAGGACCCCTTTCTTGGTGAGTCTAGACGTTTTGCTGGAGATCGTGACGGGCACTAAGCTTTTCCGCAGGCGGTCGGATGTGAGAATCAGACGGTGCATATCATCTCTCTCGACCACGAGAATACCTTTACGACACTCAGTTTGCAGGTATGTCCCTTGTTATTATGAAAAGTATTCAGCTAATCTGCTTTCTTTTCAGGCCCTGACCGCCCCGCCCTCATCCATCTGTCTGGCTGAAATGTTTGACACAACAATAGACAAGAACCGACCGACCATGTTCCTGAATATCGGGCTTCAGACCGGTGTGCTACTTCGAACCGTGGTCGATACCGTCAATGGCGAATTGACAGATACCCGTACTAGGCAGGTATCCGAGAAGGCTCATCGTGGCCGGTGCTGACTACTTCGTCCACAGGTTCCTTGGTTCCCAGCCTGCCAAACTTATCCGAACAAATGTCCACGGCGCTCCCGCCATCCTGGCACTGTCCAGTCGATCATGGCTGAACTACACCTATCAAGATCGCCTGGAGTTTGCTCCGCTCATCTACGACTCCTTGGAGTATGCCTCTTCCTTTTCGGCAGAGATGTGCCCAGATGGTTTGATCGGTGTGACGGGCAATACCCTCAGGTAGGCAGACTCTGTTCCTTTGGCGGCAGTAGGCTGAGCGTTCACCCAATGTAGAATCTTTACGGTGCCGAGACTGGGTACCAAGCTCAAGCAGGACGTTTTGCCCTTGTCCTACACGCCCCGGAAAATGGTCTCCCACCCTACGCTGCCGTACTTTTTCGTGATCGAGTCGGACAACAGGACGTATGGACCAGCGGCTATCAACAGGATATTGAGCGAAAAGGTGGGAGCGCAACGATCACCGATCTGCGTACAGGGACTGACCAGATTGCAATTCCCAGCAAACATCCAATGGCAAACCAGATGTATCCGTCCTCGAACTGCCAGCAGAAGAATTTGGCAGGCCCAAGGCGGAATCCGGTCACTGGGCGTCCGCCATCCGCGTGGTAGATCCATTCTTCCAGCCCGGTCCAGATCCAGAGGACGGATCGGAACGGCCACAGCGACCGGAGTCGTTACTGGCGATCGATCTTGACGAGGACGAGGCTGCGTTCAGTGTGGCCGTGGTGACCTTTGTGGAAAGGCCCGGAGATTTGTGCCTGGTCGTGGGAACAGCCAAGAACGTCTCGTTATCACCGAGGACGACCTCGGGCGGGTTCTTGCGGCTCTACAAGATCAGCGAGGACGGCAAGAGCTTGGAGTATCTGCACAAGGTGAGCATTCGTGTAAAAGTTTTAGGAGTAAAGGCTGACGATACTTTGCCCAGACACCTACCGATGACGTGCCGACTGTGGTCCACGGCTTCCAGGGTCATCTCTTGGCCGGGGTGGGCAAGGCTTTGAGGCTTTACGAGTTGGGAAAGAAGCAGCTGCTCCGGAAGTGCGAGAACAACGTGAGTGCTGGCGCCGTGTTCAGGGCATCAGCTGACCTTGCTTTTCCAGACCTTTCCGTCTGCCATCTTGTCCATCAACACTCAAGGCTCCCGAATTGTAGTCGGAGACATGCAAGAGTCAACATTTTTCGTGACATACAAGACCCTGCCGAATCGACAGTTGCTTATCTTTGCCGATGACACTCAGCCCCGATGGATCACAGCCATGACCATGGTGGATTACGAAACAGTCGCTTGCGGTGACAAGTTTGGCAACATTTTCGTGAATCGACTGCCGGAACACGTGGGCGCCTCGGTCGATGATGATCCTACCGGTGCTGGTATTCTGCATGAGAAGGGCTGGTTGATGGGTGCTGCGCACAAGACAAACATGCTCGCGCATTATCATGTCGGAGGGATCGTTACATCGTACGTCGTCTTGACGTGCGCATTCCGCGTCGCTAACGGGCATGCCCTCATTTACAGTCTCTCCAAGACGCCCATGGTTGTAGGTGGCCGGGAAGTTCTCGTTTACACGACATTGGGCGGGTCGGTCGGTGCCCTGATACCGTTCACCAGTAAAAGCGATGTCGAGTTTATGACCGATCTGGAAATGGTTCGTGATAGAACCTTACTGTTTGCCGAGTCTTGCTGATTTGCTTTTCGACAGCACATGCGAGGCGAAGCCATCTCCCTCGTTGGCCGAGATCACCTGTCGTACCGAAGTTATTACGCTCCCGTCAAATCGGTCATTGACGGCGACCTATGCGAGGCGTTTGCGACATTGCCGTACGCTCGACAACAATCTATCGCGTCCGATCTCGACAAGACGATCGGCGACGTTCTGAAGAAGCTTGAGAGTTTGCGCACGAGCAGTGCGTTCTAGTGGGTAGTCTGAACGAGCAAAGACTGTTGTATAGGTAGAATGATTGCAAAAGGCCGGTGATGCCGCTCAAATAAAGATAGCACTGCCGCGATCAGGATGGCGGGTGAACAACAGAAATGGACATTGTGTTTTCCGGAAGCCAGGGAGACCGTACCGTCTCCAAAACTGATGAAGCCACTACAATTCCTGTGGGGCAGGCAAAAAGTCTTTCGACGCCTGTGCGATTCGAACACACGCGGTCAAAGACCATACCCTGTGCTGATCGTGAAGAATAGCAGGGGCACCCGTTAACCACTCCGGCAAAGCGCCTTGAAATAGCCAAAAATGGCTTGCGAGTCACAGATACGCTTTGTTCAGTCCTAAGATTTCTTTTGCAGATTGGCACCCCTTCATTCGCGGAGATCTGCTGGCAGCCCATCATTCCCCGTTGTTCCTGGCCTTATTCCCGATGTGTGACCGAGGAGAGAATCTGTGGCATCTCCGTTGCATCCCAAGATTCTCCAATGGATCGTGGGCAATCAAAACATATAGCTAGCGGCGAGTATCCGAATCGCAATCCTATGAGATGCTGTCTGATATGTCCACCGTAGCATGACTCGCAAACGACGTCGTCTCGATGCACAACGATGCACTGTAATATCGCCGGATAAATTATGTGCCAACCGCAGCATCAGACTCGCAGAGTCGCATTCGGCGCGTCTCTAGCATTCCCGTTTGCAGAGTTCATCGCTAGGTATATATCCCTCTGCAGACTTCCGGCGCAGCCGCCCAGTAATGACAGCGTTCCCAGCTGAAGCGTCATCCCTCTCCCACAAACCCGCGGGAAAAGTAGGGACTACCTTTTCATGCGGTAGGTTCGAATCTTCCCTCATTCAGCGAAAAGCGAGCGTCCGAAAGCTTCCTGCTCTGCCACATGCATATGTGGGAGAAGACGTCATGCCCCTGCATGAACTTGAGGCTCACAAGCCGCTCTGAAAGAAGGCGCCCGCCTGACTCGGTATGTACTCCTCGTTTTGGTTGCGATACGATGACACTTCCGAAAAGGGTCGCTATGCTCTTTCCAGACTATTCACGTTGCCAGGTCTCTCCTCATTGCTGGTCCCGGGGCACATGGTCTCTTCGGGAGGCTTGCGCCGCTCGATGTCGAGGGAAGACGGGGCGACAGACTTTGCAAGTGGGAAGGGGAAAGCATGTCTTTGCGCCCCTTCGGCGTCGTGTTCGCTCGACAAGGCCACATGCAAAGACAGGATCCTCGGGGCATAGAGATACACAATACCATGGTCCATTACAAGATTCTCATATCGATCCGCCAGCGGACTTGTGTATCCTCTCGCTAGACCAGCTAGCTAGATCTTCCCCCTCAACGCCTCCCTCTGGGCATCCGCGATATCATCCTTGTCGACCGTGCCCTCGTGTCTTCTTCCGGACGTCAAGTTCCGCGTAGGGCTTGTCCCCAGTGGCGAGGGCCGGTCGCGGTACCCACCGCCGGCGTTCGGAGGCGGGATGGGGAAGGCGTTGTCGTCGGCGGACAAGGGGGAGGACGGGGAAAGCGTGTGGCCCGGTTTGTGCCATGGGTATTGGATGTGGAGTTTGGTAGAGGACCCGAGTTCGGCGGATGAGGGGGATGGACTGCCGGCGGACGGGTGGGGAGAGGATTTATCCTTCTGTCGATCAAAGCGGTGGGCGGGGAAGGACGCTTGGATGCCTGCCCGTTTCAAAAGATGTAAGTGGGTAGGAGATGACGTGAAGAGGGGAAAACGTACGGCTCAGTCGGACGTCGGGGGCGCGTTGTTTGGCTGTGTTCTTCTCCGTCCGAAGTTGTCTGGGGATGAGGGATAACCCAACGGTAAACGTCACGACCAGTAGCTATTCTTACATCGAGGTCAGCAACGATACCGAATATCGTGAATCACGACGTACCCCTGTCCATACGTAGAACGTAACGACGATCCACTTCTCACTACCCCACTTGCCGATCCCGAGTTTCACTTCGACGAGTCCGCCGATGAGTAACAGGCAGCCGACGATCATGTGGAGGAAGTTCCGCGGTGGACGGTGTGTGCGGAGCGGGTTGTATAGCTTGTGAATGAAGAGGCCCGAGGCGATCTGGAATAGGAGCAGGAGGACCAGCAGCAGACCGAAGATCTGCGGCAGCGAGGGACCGAGAGGATCAGCCAATGGGGGTAAAGTCGAGCGGAAAGGACCGAAACTCACCTCGTGCGGCCCGGTAAAGTGTTTCCCCTCCCTCACCCTGATCGCAGCGACCGCAAGGAAGAATCCCACAAGGGTAAACGACGTCGTGAAGCCGATCTGGATCCACTGGTGGCACTTGACCCATTGCGCGAATGTTCCCCTGCCGAAACGAGCAAAGAGGACGGCGATCTTTGGAATCATGCGTTAGCGACGTGGTTGAAAAAGGGCAGGATACGATTCGAGCTTACGGGTGCGGTGACGGCCCACGCAAGCGTCTACGCGGTATCAGCTCCAGTCATTGACAACGTCGGTGGAAAACACGAACCATGAAGACCGCGTGGGCTCGCATCATCCGTTGCCGCCGCACCTCCTCGGCCGTCGGCTCGTGGTCCGTATCCTGGACGTCCTTGAACGCGAGATCAAAGATCCCAAACGCGTCGTGTCGTTTGATACTGGCAACGGAAGAGGTGGTATTCGGCGGCGTGGAAGAGTAGCCCCAGAGCATGCCCGTGGCGGTGGTGTTGTTTGGCGGTATTGGGAGAGCAGAGGCGGGAAGGGAAAAGTGGCATGTGAAATGCTTCGTGTTTGCCGGTGATGGGAGGAGACGGGAGATTGGTTGCGGGGTGATTACCGGGGGTCTGTAGCCGTGCTGTGCACTGAGTCAGTGACCGTGTCAGAGAGGGCGGAAAGGGTGGACTCACGCCATCCCGTTCGCTGAGCACGCACGTCCCGTCTGGGGCTGGGTAGAGGAGGAACATCTTGCTCCCGTCCATGGTGTATCCTGTTCCGACGGCGATCCATCCCAGGTCGTCCACGCGCGCGGTGAGGGCGTACGTGATTTCGGCCAGAGAGGAGGAGGCGTCGAGGCAGAAGTACTCGTTGCACCATTTGGCTGAGAGAGATGAGAGAGATGCAGTGGCAAAGGTGAGGAAGAGCAAGTGAAGGAGGAACATGATGCCCCGGGGAAAGGGGAAAGGGATCATCGTTTGATGGAAGGCGAGGTTATTTATTATATACAATGCAGGGAAGAACAAGGGGATGGGGATGCGACCGAGTCATGAAACGCGATATTTGATTCCGCTCTAGATCGTCCGTAGGTACAACAAAGTGCCTTTAGCTATTCCTTTCGTGACTTACGCCTTGGCGTTGGCCTCCGCCGTCAACTTGGCCTGGTTCTGCAGCGAGGAGGGCGCGTCGCCACTACCCAAGGGGGGTTAGCGTGGAGGCTAAAGGCAAGGGGAAATGCGTACCGGGGCATGAAGATCTCGATCAGCCGGATGCGGTCGGGCACGTTGAACTCGGGGTCCTTTAGGAGGGCGTCGAGTTCCCCGGGGGTGTGCACTTCGTACGACGCATGCGGGAGTTTCTATGAAGCAGGTTAGAGAGGTTGACGGCCTGAAGGAGGGGGACGCACGGTCTTGCGGCCGACCATGAACGGCAGGAGCTGCTGGTGGTCGTACATCTGGATGTCATTGTACTTTGCCTTTTCGCCGTGGATCTGGCGTTCGATTTCGTAGCTGCGTCGCGAGCGTAGCGAGCGTAGAGAGGGCGAGAGTGAGAGCGAGGAAAGCGAGTGACAGCTGGGCGTCAACGAGACCCGTCACGACGCTCTCAGGAGGCAAGCAAGACTGACCCGTCGTTATTGATCACAAACAAGTAGGGCGTCACACCCTTCTTGACCATCGTGCCGACTTCTTGAATCGACATCTGAAGACTTCCCTCGCCTGTGGGCAGGCGTCAAGCGTAGACCGTAAGAGCGCGGCGAGAAAGCGCACGTACCGGTGAAGAGGATCGTTCGACCCGGGTTCTTACGTTCACTCGCGGCGAGCTAGCGGGGCCACGCCAGGGTGTCAGCCACGGGTCTCGTCATCCGATCAAGCGAGGGAGGGAGGGAGGGAGGGGACTCACAGAGACGCCCAATGCGGCACCGGTAGCCCATCCGATGGAACCTACCACCCGGGGCGGGGCAGTCAGCGCTTTGCCTTTTGGGTTCAGAAAACGGAGGGAAGGCTCACCCCATAGCGTTTGGACGACGCACGTCGCGGTCGACGGGAAGGGAACGTTGACGATCCCGAATGCGGATGTACCCGTCTCGGCCAAGATGAGGTCTGACTACCCGGTTCAGTTGCGATCCCGAAGCCCCGCGCGCGCGCGCGCGCGCGCGAGATGCAAGGCGACGTACCGTACTCCTTGAAGAACTCGCCCACTCGCGGCCAGAGCCAGGTATGCTTGATAGCGCCCCGCATATCCTCCTCGGGGACCGCTTTCGCCGCGTCCCGCTGCTTCTCACCGGCGTCGATGAGTTGTTGCCCCTGCACGGGCTGGGGCCCGCCCATCTCCTTGACGGCGGCGCCGAGGGCGGCGGTGAGGAGCGGGACGACGGACCGGATGTCGGTCGTCGGGTAGACGGCGTACCCGATCTTGGTTTCAAACGAGTGGAGTTCAATCGTTTGTTGGACGTTGAGGTCGAACGTGAAACTTCCCGAGCTGGGGAGCGCGGGGGCGTCAGTGTGGGGGAGTGTTTGGCGCGCCGGGGCGGGGGACTCACTTGAAATCACTCTCGAGCTTGCCGCACATGAGGACCCAGTCGGCGCTCTCGACTTCCTGCCGGATGGCGGGCAACGAGTTTTTCCCGACGTAGACGCCGCCGAATTGCGGGTGTCGTTCGTCCAGGACGGATCTGCCGGGCGTGGTCAGCGCGCGTGCGCGCGTGGGAGGGGGGCGGGGTGAGAGCACGGGAGAGGGGAATCAGCGACTTACTTGCCCATGGGCGCTGTATCGCGAGTCCGTCAGTGTCTGTCAACCAAGGATGGAATGCACGCGGCCGGAGCTCACTCTCAAAGAACCTGATCCCGGACTTTTCGACCAACTCGCGCAACCCGGGCCCGCATCCGAACCGATCCGCACAGACGTCAATGATCGCGATCGGCTTCTTGGCCGCCTTGAAGCGGGCGGTGATGTCGTCGATGACGTGCTGGAGGACCGGGTTGGTGCGCAGGTTGTTTTCTTGTTCTTTGGAGGAAGAGGTGGCGGGCAGGGGAGGGGCCGAGTGCGGGTAGGGCTGCGAGGCGCGGGGAGTGTTAGCGGTTGGAGGGGATGATACAACAGCGGGAGGACGGACCAGAGGGGTCTTGAGGCCTTCGCTGGAGACCTTGACGTGGAAGAGGTCGGTCGGCAGGCCGAGGTAGACGGGTTTGCACTGGGGAATGGTCAGCGTAGTACGAAACCCGGTGGATCGCCGGCTCACCTCGGTCAGAGCGACGCCCATGACCCGATCGACTTCCTCGGTCCATCGACTGCCCTGCTTGAGGATACCAACGGTGGCGACCAAGTGGCTGCTCATGGCGGAAAACGTGTCAAACGATCCGTTGCCGAGCGTGTGGTGGAGCAAGGCATGCGAGCCCTGGAGTCGGGTCGAGGGCAGGCCGACGAGGTGGAGGATGGGAAGACGTTCGGCCATGGAGCCGCTGTGATGTGGGTTAGCGATGCATCTGGCGGACTTGCGGGGACATACGCGATACCGTTCAGGGCACTGAGCTCGCCGACACCGAACGTGGTGACGATGACACCGAGGCTGTGCTTGATTCGAGCGTAGCCGTCGACGGCATAGGCTCCTCCGAGTTCGTTGGCTGCGAGGGGCAGCATGAGCACGGCGTCAATGGAATTCGGACGCCGCTACTCACCATCGCCGACCCACTCGAGCGCTGGGTCCTTTTCGATATAGTCGAGGAACTGCACGACGCCGTCAGCATGGAACGTCAAGTCAACCCTGGCGTCGGTGCTCACCTCGAGGTTAAAGTCTCCGGGACATCCAAAGATGTGCTTTACGCCGAGCTGCTTCCACCTTGCGGTGATGTATTCGCTCAGGGTGATCTGGTCGGGGTGATTTGTGGCGGGCATGATGGTTGGTGAGGGCGAGGATGACCTACCCGGTATCGTTCAGCCCAGCTCGTTCTTTATATAGGCTGGCCGACTTTTACCGGCATTGCTGACGTCACCTGCTGACGACCGCGTAAGCAGCATGTCGGGCAATCTCGGCCAGGTACGGCAAGGTCAGCGAGCGGGCAGGTAAGGGACATGAGCGAACGGGCAGGTCACGGACATGGAGCGAATAGAGTACAGAGCATGCATACAACACTTGCATTCAACTACAACTCGACCTTGACAGCGACCATCGCATGACTCAGGAACCCCGTCACAAACAACCACTTGTCCCCCGTCTCATCCTCGACAATCACAGCCGCACTCGCACTCCTCAGGACCGAGCTATCATCCTTGAACAAGACGCGCGGCCGCTCGACGCCCGTCTCGGTTCGCGGAACATACCACACGATCACGGGATCCTTGCCTTGCGCGTCGCGAACGTTGCCGGCGAGCGTATGGGCCTGGGAGAGACCGGCGAGGACGTAGCCGCTCGTGGTGCCGTCCCGGGAGGCAAAGTAGGACGGGTTGTCGATCGTGCTGTCGAGCCGGATCCGGTGTTGCAGCAACAGTCGCGGCGAGGGGGAGCGTTCGAGTGTGCCGAGGTGAAGGATGCCGCCGGCGGCGTCGCCGAGTAGGACTTGGCCGTGAGGGCCGTGACCGAGGCCGTTGCCGTTGTGAAGACCGTCGATGGCGATCGTCGCCTTGACACCGCGTTCGTCGTCGTCGTCATCGTCCGTCGTCGCGCCCTGCACCAAGTCGACGTCGAGGTGCACAATGTCCGTCTTGGGCGCCAACGCGTGCGAGACGACGTCCTCGACGTGTCGAAGGAAGCCGTCGCGGTGCTTGTGGTCGTTCGTGACGAGAAGCTCGCCCGGGCCGATAGAGTAGATATCGTTGGGCGTGCGCACGAGCGGATGGTGCACGGATCGGATGTGCCGGGCGGACGAGCTTCCCAAGACGTGCCGGAAGATTTCAATCTTGGACCGGACGATATCCTCGGGTGCCTTGGATTCCGGAATCGGGACAGTCGGGGCATGGTTGACGGCGTGAATGTAGATCGCGGACGGATCCTGCGGGTCGTCTAGGATGTCAATCCCGTGCGTGACAAACGCGCCCACAAAGTTTTCCAGGTTCAGGATACTCGACTTGAACGTCTGTAGCAGGATAGTCAGCCCAGGCTCATCCCCATCGCCTGCTCCTACTCACCTTTGGGTCCACCACGACCAACTCGCCTCGCTTTCCCGCCTCGGTCGGCACGCTATGCGGATCGTCAAAGAGACCCGTCGGCGGAAACCACCCCAGCCGCGCCGATCCTTCCCCCTCACACGCGGTGAACAGCAAACCGGACCGCTCGTGATGATGCAGATCCTCGCATTGGATTGTCCCTGGAATCAACCGGATCTGCCCATCGACGCCGTGTACGTTCCCCGCCGGTTCGTCCCGGCTGAGAATGCCGAGCACGCGGAGTTGTTGGTGGATGGGCGGGCCGTAGAGGGAGGAAAGGGTGACGGCGGCGGTGAGGAAGAGGCGGAGCTTACTCGGGAAGAAGGACATTGTCGGTCGTTTGAAGCGGAAAGAGGCAAGGTGGGCTGAGCGGAGCACCGTCTTTGAAGCCACGCACGGTTGTCGCGCGAACGCCGAGATCCGATGGCTGCACGTGACCGCGTGAGTAATGGTCCAGTCGTTGTGGATTCCAGGTTTGCATATAGCTGGGCATACGAACAATGCAGCGACATCTTACCGCCGCGAACGGGCAAGCAGTCAGCAATCGATTGAGAGACCGTGTGCAGTCCCGAAAAATGAGGCAAATTGCCCGCCTGTCCCGGCATGAGCGTTGAGGGAGAAAGACACCCAAAGAGAGTAGATTTGTATAGGATATCGGAGTGCATGACGTACCACCAAGCGAACGTCAAGATCGATTACGAATAGTAATGCCTTCATCGGATTGCAGTGTGACCAAGTCCTGCCTCTATGCAAGGCCCAGATGAGGAGCATCACTTGCCGTCTTGTTGCGTCCTCATCACCTTCGCCTCGCTAGGACTAAGCGTCACTCGCAGGCGACTCAGACTCGGCCTACGATGCCTTCATTCTGGGAATAATACAGAAGAGACACGACAAGGCCTTGCCGCAATGCTCCGCTGCGTTCCATCTTCGTGTTGAAAAGAATGAAACCCTTGGACCGATTGTCGGAATACCTCAGATCCTTCATAGAGGAATAACATAGTACAGGACATAAGGGCAGTGCAGGTACTATGAGATGGGAATAGCGTAAGCGTGCTGAGGACACCGTCCTGCAAGCTGTTCGACCACTGAGACTACCATTGCGGCATCCTGCTCCCGCCAGGGACTCTGCCTGAAAGAATTTGATTGGATGTTCATATGTAGGGAGATCAGCGGCTCGAGGCTGTGTACTCTCATCGCCTTGCTTCAAAAGGTCTTGCAGTGCTTCAGACCGGTAGGTCTCCGCTGCCACCAATGCCATAGACACTCCTTTGACGTTTCCATTCAAGGCGTGGCTTCCTTTGATTTCTAAGGGGTCATCGCCGTCTTTGAATCTTTAGCCAAGAAATCAAGATATATACCTCGTCTTGTCCATCTTTCACGACTATTGCGCGGCATCACTCCCGGTTGTAATTCTTGCAACTACGCCAAAGATGCTTTCGGAAGATGACATGACAACCTTCCTGAGTGTGTTGGTCACTGATTACGAAGGCACCACAAATCAAGATGAGAGAGAGGCGATCGAGTCCACCTTGGCAAAGTTGACCGAGCAGTACTTCTCCCAACATGAAGGAGAAACTCCGTTTCAGCAGACCGACGGTTCCGGCAAATCTTCCGACCTCTTTCCGAGGTCCAGACCTCCAGAGGTAAGTGTCGTAATTTGCTTCTATACAGTTGCTGACTAGAATGCCATTCACCTCCTTTCCTTTACGCTTTCAAAGAATGGTATGTAAGACCTGTTGGTCTTTCTGAAACCGGCGGCTTACCCTTTTCTTTTCCCGTATCACATCTTTTCAAGATCCAAGTCAAACGCTTTCCGCACCGTCCTTTCCGATGTCCGATGATGAGGGGTACTACTCCAATGACGATATAAGCGGTGATACTACCGGCCCGATCCCCCATGAATTTACCAGGCTAGGAAACAGAGGGGCGACCGGGACTTCTAGACCTTCTTCGCGACCGAACAAGGACAACGTCATGCACAGACGTAAGGTCTCGCTTTCTCTCGCAAAACGGACAGCAGCTGACTGATCGATCTGACTATTAT
Source organism: Naganishia albida (assembly GCA_001599735.1). Taxonomy (NCBI): domain Eukaryota; kingdom Fungi; phylum Basidiomycota; class Tremellomycetes; order Filobasidiales; family Filobasidiaceae; genus Naganishia; species Naganishia albida. Next base: position 108,358 of record BCHV01000027.1, on the reverse strand, counting down.
TGCTTCTTCCAGGACATCTTACTAGACGTCCGTTGCCTAAGAGGGTAAGTTATGCGGGGAAGGTCCTCAAACCTAGTGCAAAGTCGAGTGGAAGGATGTCGCTTTCAAGCCGGGCACTCACGGTCCCCTGGGAAGATCGTCTTACGACCGGAACAGCACCAACTGCGACATCGAATGCCACCCAGATGAGGCGAAACGCAATCGTCATTCCTCAAGCTTGTCGCAAAGAATGGATAGAATCAGTTCATTGGCTTGGCCATCCAGTGAAGATGTACAAATCGATGCAACTCGATTCCGCAGTCTTGGCGGCATTGGCTAGAGATCCTTCGCCGATCACTGTCACCTTCGGCTCCGGAAATTGGAGATGGGCTAGGGTTCACCTTCGGTTTGATGAGATCATTAATGCACACTTTCAAGAGACAGCAGTCAGGAGATACGACAACGTTCGGTACACTTGGCAATGTGGCTACGCCGCCTGCTTCGGGTTCGAAGTTTCCCTTTTCTTTTCATGGAGGGATTCCAGATGGAGCGGGTGGAGTCAAGAGGAGCGGGCGGGTACTTTGATGTTGCCGCACAACGGAGACATCGAGCGAGATTCGCGCTCTTATGGTGCGATCGGTCGATACTACACTGTGGAGACGGAGCGATCAGCCTGAATGCCCGGCATAATTGGATAATTGTATATATCGCCTATGTAGTAGTATTTTGCCACAAATGGCACTAGCTTCCTAGACAAGGCGCGGTATATAGGTCAGCAGTATGATAGTCATTGAACCTCAGCTGACAGTCCTTTCCAGGTAGGTACTTGTGTTATAACCCTATTCATATATTCGGATGGTCCTGGCTCTCTTCCTTATCTTGTAAGCTCAACGCTGGTCTGCTTGGTGATGTAACTCAGTCGCGCCTATCTTGGTGTATCACCCTTATTGTACGACCCTACGCTATGCGATGTCTATTGAGCTTCCTAGTACTGGGGCGCGTGCTCCTGCGACCTCTGCTATAGTTGGCCAGAATAGGTAAGCATGGACGTAAGTTATGTCACTAGCCATAACTAATGTAAAATCACATGACAGAGACAGAACCTCTGTCCTTCCGTCACCTGACCTGGATATGAGCTTTGTCACCGGCGACATAGCCTCTGTTGTCCTATTTGTCTGTATAAGAAAGCTCAAGTTGTACCCTATATGCTCCATGTATACTGAATCACCATTGATATCAGCCTTATAGCAGCCAATTGTCCCTGACTCTCCTACCCTCTCCTCTTCCGACTCTACAACTCCCCATGCTTGAATTGTAATAGCATAATACATTGACTGTTCCACTCAAAGGTCTGAGTTTGTACTTAGTCGCGCTGAGAATCATATCATCGTTTTTATATACTACAACGTATCTTCCGACTCTTGCAAGCAGACTCCTGTGCCTCTATCTCCGCCCTCTAATGGTCAGCTCTGAACATCGCGTCATACGGTTGTTCTGCTGATCAGTTACAAGCCATCCAGCCGTCTTCGAAGCCAGACATATAGTCCCCGTCACCCATTGCTGGACCACAATTGATCACTGCTGCGATGTATGCTGACTTTCGCTAAGGTCACCGGAAGGGCGATCACCATGTCCTGCTAACCTATACCAGCTGATCTTTCGGCCAAATGAGGCAAAATTCTCCAGCCCTCACCACAGCCGTATTTCCATCTACATGAACAAGATTATTTGTGTTGGTGCAATCAGTGCCTTGATACACCTTGGCCTCTAAGGAGCGAGCCCACTCCATAGCTTATACTCCCTTCTCCTGTCTTGGAAGGCTTGGTGTCGGCGCCATGGCCCTGCCCCCAAGTCTGACGACATAGTTCTATGTAGGTACTACTTGAACTTCATGTTTTCATGAACTCTTCACAGGAATGTACAGCTTCGGCCGCTGTGTCGATTGCAAATCAATTTCGTGAACGACTTGTTCAATCGAAAGAAAGTTCTCGGTGAGGCTCGCTCTCAACCAACCCCTTTTGCGCTGTGTGCAAAATGCCATCAGAGCCGGCGCTGTAAATGGAGAGGTAAACGATGGCTTTCATACAGTGTTAATGCGACAACCTGGAGAAGACACCTTTTCAAAGATGGTGCAAAACAGTGAATCTACCATGACGATAGGAGCTGCTTGGTCCGCCGCGTCTCTTCTGCGATGACGAACTGAACAGCGATGAATGAAGCAATAACAAATTTTGTTGTCGAAAGACGTACAACGGCTCTTTCGTTACAACGTAGGAAATGCCCATCTAGGTTGGCTTGGGAGGTGCATACGTGGAAGGTAGCGGCTCTGGCGTCGGGGGCTCCGAAGTGAGCTGACAGGCTGCGGTTCGCGGTTTGTCTACTTGCGAATAGATGAACGCCTTTGCGAGTTCTTGTCGGAGGCTTGCTTTCTCCTCCTCCGATTGGTTGAACCACCCCAGCAATTTCCCATGTCGGAGGATCACGTGGTCAGCCGCAGCCACGCCATACTTGTATGGATTGGAAAATTTGACTCCCTTCAAGAAGTCTTCGTTGACGTTGATTCGTTCGCTGTAGGGAGTGTCAGCAAGGAAGTGAGTATCGATGGTGGGAGCCGACTTTCCTCTGACCCGCGTGGACGCTCAACCGAGATAGCTCTTTGCCATATACTTTCTCGTCTTGGTCTACCGGTTGGAGGTTTGCTAGAACATACCACGGCCCGTTCCCCTGTAGTTCCGTCTCATATTTGATTTCCTTTCCCCGTGTATACTGAGCTTGAGATGACGAGCAGTAAGGGAACGCTGACATGCCACTGAAGAATGCGATATTCCCTTCGTCTGGAGTGATCTATAGACAGATAATAAGCTTTCTGTACTGGTAAAGCATTACTTCGAGTACTTGCGTCAGCAGGAGCCTGCAGTATCAGACTGCACCCTGACTTTGGCGGAGTGAAGGAAGAGAGATTCTTCATAATGCCGTGTCCGAAGTCGTATGTAAAGAGGTGATTGATCTCGTTCTCAATCACGCAAGTCTCGCTTTCAGCGCAGTCGACCGCGCCACATTTCTCGGCCCTGACTGAGAGAGAGGCGAAGAACGATAAGAGCAACGTACGGGCGAACATGGCGAGCGGCAAGCTGGTAGCGAGAGATGCTTGGCACAATAGAGCTTTGTCTGTGGACTGAAGCAGTCTGAGAGCTGTATGCTTATGTTCGGAAACATATAGGTCCTCGCAGATTTGGCTTCAAAGGGACGAAAGCCGTCAAAGGGAAGTGAATTCGTAACAATCGTCCGGTCGTTAAGTGCAGCACCTATACAGGATAAAGGGACTGAAAAAGCGTGATCCAATAATGGGTGTTGCGGCCTCCACTGCTTTTCTTGGAGTTTCAGTTATAGAGCGCCCTCATAGGTGCGCCGTGTATTGTAGTCGAGCACCAAGGCATCGAATCCGCCTTTAAGGGTCCCTTGGGACGGAAGCTCAGGGCTGATGTTGCGAAGTCCATCAACATTCAACGTAGAGAACCCCCCAGATTGCTTCTTCAACGGCCGATGTAGAATCTGCGATCGCTTCGGCTATTGTCTTGACGAACACTATATAACCACTATATGACGCGGTCTTCTGGAATATTCGCTCGGCGGCTCAGGCTTCTTTGCCTTTGACGTAACGTGCTGATTGTTAGAGTCATGCCGACGGGGCTCCACCAGAGCCACATGGCTATTTCGTCAACCAGATTCCCAGTCTTGTTTCTCTCTGCAGTGTTCCTGGTTCGTCTTGGCGCTTCTCCTATCGTGAACCGGCCACAACCTCCTCATGGCCCGTATCTACGGTGCGTAAGAAGTGAAAGCACGCGCGACCCGCATTCGACCCGACTCGGATTGGGTGAGGTGATATACTGCATCAAACTCATACGCTTGAGTGCCCTAAAATGGCCGAAAACTACGGTCAACGATCCTGGAATGCATGCGATGATCACCGCTCGAGCCTTTAAGGCCATCAGATGCCTCTGCAGCGGACCAAGCCCTTCTGCGATACCTTTTTCGAAGCGTACGGACTTGTGGCCCTTAGTCTAGAGGTGTACATGCAGACGCGTCCGAGGAATCCCGCATGCAGTTCGGTTTCGGCGGCCGTTTATTGCTCGGGAAGCACCAGCGATCACTGACCTGTTCCTCCTCGTCGACCTTGTTGAACGACAAGATGCAAGCTCAAGACGTATGCATTTGTACCCCTTCCAGTCGCCTTCACTATCTACATCAGCAGGGCCGCGATGTACCCCGGATGGAGTCTCGCTCAGCAGTTTCAGGCGTGGTACGCGACGGAACTCGGCAAATTGACGTTCAACAGCCGGCCGATTATCGATAAGCTGAGTATGGCAGCGTTGGAGAGGAAACGCGAGGGGGATTGGGAGGGGATGGGAGTCGTGGGGGAGGTTTTGAGGAGGGGGATCGAGATGGTGAGTGTGCGCTGTGGTAATCGGGGTCATGGGAGATGATTAGGACGGCCGAGAGGAGAAATTGGATACGTCGATGTTCTTGTGAGCGTTGTGGAATGCGGTGCAATGTAACTCTGCTCGGGGATAAGGCAGGGTCTGTTGTGGACCTCTGCTTTGCTGTATACTGAAGCTAGGCGCAACAGAGGAGCAGCTCAACTCGGTGAATAACAGAGCTCTCAACATTCTCGGGTCAAGCCAAGATTATTGTTTGTCCGCGTCGTAGGATGCGCAACTGGATAGCAGCCCGTACCCCATCGCAGATCTCAACGACGAAGGGGCATCCTCGAGGAGTGGGAGCTATCAGGTCAAGTGAGGAATGGCGTTCGGACAATGCGGATGACATCCCTCGAAGTGTCTTGCAAGATGCACGTTCCCCGCGTTCGAAATCGTTGTCACTCCGACAACCATATCCACGACGGGGCAGAGAGTTGCGCACGAGTACGTAGGCCGTGTAGCCGCTGCGACGTTGTCGTGAACCGGTTGCAGACCGCAATTGCGATGCAGATCGACGATTGCAACACGAATATCTGTCTTGCCGCACACGCGGGAAAGCCTTGGACGGGAATCTAGCGATGAGAGTTGCGTTATCTCTGTCAGATAAGGAATGCTACGCCGCATAGCGGCGTAGCTGGAGGAACAACGATACCAATATGCGGGCTTTTCTGGTACGACTAACGTTCGAACCATGTGCTCACCGCTATATTCTCCTCAGGCCCCTCCAACCCAGAAACTCCCGCTCTTCTACCTCGTCGACTCCATAGCCAAGAACGCCGGAGCACCATACACGACACACATCCTCCCCTCCTTCCTCGCGCAAACCTACCTCTCCGCGTATCACCAAGTCGACCCGCTCACACGGAAAAAGATGGAAGACATGTTGACGACGTGGCGGACGACGCCCGGTGCAGGGACGCCCGAGGGAGAGCTATTTCCGCGGGAAGTTAGGTCGGCGATCGAAATGGGAATCTATGGGACGACGGTGCCGTCGATGCCGCAGACTGTTTATCCGCCTCCCGGACCGACGTACGCGCCATCTGTGCATCTTCCGCCTGCATCACCGTTCGTTCCGACACCGCCGCCGCAGTCGTTCATGCAGCCTGCAGGGCCGTCTCGGGAGACCGTCATGACATCGCTCCTTACCATCTTGTCGGCCAAACGAGCAATCGTTGCCAAGAACCCACACGACGTCGAGACCCGCGGAACGGTACAAATCCTGGAGCAGCTGCAGGCGTTGTTGATGGCGGGAAACGTTAGTCCCCAAGAACTTGGGGCCATACAAGCTCAGTTGGACTCGTTCCGTACGGAACCTCCGCGCGTAGAAGCCTATCCGAGATCCGTACCGCCGCCGATTCGAAGCTATCCGACGCCACCGGCACCGCCAATCAGCATGCCAAGGCCGATTCATCTTCCGGTTCCCATGCCGCTGGGAATGCCTCGACTTGCACAACCGCCCATGAATCCGACGCAGAGTCCAATCGTTGTGCCACCTTCACTTTCCAACGCTCCGACTGCGCCAACGCTCGACTTTTCGGGTTTGTTGGGCAACCTCGCGCGTGCGGGAATACTCAGTCAAACGGGAACTCCCGTGCAGGGTGCGCAGGCGGATACTGCGGTTGAACGAGCGCCGACGGTTGAGCGGGAAGCGGATCCAGAGGAAGCGGATGGCATGGATGAGTATGAAGAGTTGATACTCGGGATGAATGTGCAGTTGACGCTGGCGGACTTGACCAAGTGAGTACATATCAGATCTCCCCATATGCCAAGCTAACATCGTGCAGACCCCGTGCATTTCAGCCGACGTCCCATCTTCCGAATCGGTGCTCCCAATGTGCAGCACGTTTCGCTGCCGGGAAGAAGGGCAAGGATCGGCTCCAACAGCATCTCGACTGGCATTTCCGAAGGAACCGAAAGGAAAGGGAGAGCGAAGCAAGGGGAAGGGGTGCGAATAGGAGGTGGCTACCGCGTGTCGAGGTGAGTCACATCTGTTGCAGATCGAGAAGGATGCTGATCCCTCTTAGGCCTGGGCAAACGACATCACCGAAGCATTTACCGGCGTCCGAGATGAAGATGTCGATGCTGGACCCTCTACCGCGGGCATGGCCCCGCGCCCTTCCGCCTCTGCTCTCGCGCAACAACGTCTCAACGAGGAACTCGTCAAGAAATGGGTCGTCGTTCCAGCTGAAGAAAAAGCCGGCGGGGGGAAACGAAGGTGTCCGATCTGCAAAGAGGAGTTTGTCGATGAGTTTGTGCAGGATGAGGAGGAATGGGTGTGGCGGAATTGCGTCAAAGTCAAGAATAGCGTGAGTAGGGGTGTAGACGGGTTGAATGTGTCTGACGTGTGTTACAGTACTATCATGCAACTTGTCGAGCGGATGCTTTGGCGACCGCCGCTGCCAACCGAAAAGCGACTGCAGCCGCCACGGATCCTCAAACAGCCCTTCTTCGCGGTGTCAGCCCGAGTGGGACGGCAAGCCGTGAAGGAACCCCTGCGCCCGTCGGTATCAAGACGGAGATCTCGCAGAGCCCATTGAGGAGAGCAGTCAAGATGGAAGCCGATAAGACGATAAGCGCAGAAAAGCCGCCTATGGACAGCGAGGCTCCGGCGGATGTGTCCGAAGCCAATAGCTTGAAACGCAAGGCAGAGGGTTCGCCTGAGGCGGGGAAGGATGTCAAGAAGGAGAAGAGCGTATGATGCGAGAATGATGTTGCCACCGAGATGCGAGGTGACAACGAAGTTGTACTCACAACATAACATCTATATTGTCACCGCGCGGGGCACAAGCCGGAAAGCTTGACTTGGCGCCCGGTTTCGCGGAATTCGCTCGGGGAGTCCCTGATTGCTAGAGATGGTGGAACGAAGCCTCTCAATCGTAGTTCGGCAATATCGCCGGGATGGCTCTCGCCAAGACTTGCCTTCTCCCTGTGATTTCGATCAGGCAACATGTAGCTACTGTGAAAGTTGCCATATACGCTATCTCATAAAAAAACAATACAAAATGCAAACCCACTGAAATCATGCTATGTTTTGGACGCTTCTTCCCAAGATCTGATGGGGTAGGATTTCCCCGACGCCGCCTGGTTACCGGCCGGCCGTTCTGGCAGGAGGATCTGTCGGCAACCGCGTGTCGTTTGATCTCATACTCGACCATAGTATACCGCGGAATTCATCAGGGGGGAGTCCAGACTCATCGAAGTTCAGAGTCTGGGTCACAACGGATTCTCCAGCAGGATATTTCAAGTATTGGGAATCCCTATCGTTCGGACATTTGCTCAGCCAAATTTACATCCACTGATGTCTCTTGCAGCGCCAATATTTCAACTTACCATGCATCGGGAACTGGGTAGATTTTACCTACTTTCTCACGAAGACGACGCAAGCTGTTTTGCTCGCGTTGGCTATGAATACAAGTTGCGGGGTGAGCATCATCAGTAGTCGTAGATGCAAGAGATTCTGTTGATTCCCACATTTGTGACTGCCTATCAGCCTCAGTATCAGGTTCTTCAGATTCGAGAAATGCTACAAAAGCCACTGAAAGAGTAAAGTTGATGAGATAAAATGCAACGGCCTGCTTTGGAACTTGTAACTTACTCTTGCTCGTCTTCGGCTCCCCCCCTTGCTTTTCTGAGCTGAGAGATTCGTGTGCACTGTTCGCATGAGTACCTTCCGACTGTTAGCGGATAGCTCAACAGGTCAGAGCGCCTGCCAAAGGGAGTGGAGGAACGTGTTGTCATTCACCTTCGTGGCCGAATTACGATCATCATGACTATCACTACCATTGCCCTCTGAGAAGGAAGGGGGATCGATATTTTCGATTGAAAGCATCTATTATGCTCTCAATAGCGGATATCGAAAGTCAAAATCAGTCGTGCTGCTTGTCACGTCACGGGAGCATGATATGAAGCGGTGGACGTACGCTGGACTGCAGGCTAGAGAACTCGTTTGAAATTGCAGAGGAGACTAAATCCAGCTAACAATGTCAAGCGTTTCAGTCAGGCTGACCGCCTGTTCCAGGCGGTATCACGGACCGATTTATTCGCTTGCAGCAGGGACGCAGGTTTCTCGATGGCTTCCTTCGACCGCCTAGTGAAGAAAAAAACATGGCGTGGCCGTAGTAGCCAGTCCAACAGAGGAGGGTACAGCCGCGGTTGACAAAGTAATGAGCAAACGGACTTCGAAAGCGAGAAACGGGAAGCATGAGACCTACTGAACGATGTTAACGCCCCATCGTCCCCACCGAGCAAGGCATTCCTTGACTTGTCCTGAGGGAGCTGTGGAGGCTACCACGACACAGGCTAAGCAATTCTCTATTCTATACGGGAATCAGTATCCGTAGCAGTTCAATTCGTTCGGGACAGTACTTGGCAGGAGCATGTAAACGGAAGAGTCTGCAAGGTGATCACGTACTTGTCTATCCCCCAAAGAGCATGCTTTTGGCGCTCGTGCCCCCATTGCAGGTCCTCAAGAGTCACGCCACTGGACTGCTGAGAGGGAGACATGATATGGTTAGGATTGAGAGTCAGCGTCCAATTAGACAACAGGTGGGGCTGCAAAGATCACTCTGGTTTCCGAGAGCTAAGACTCACCTCGAGGTCGACCGTAAGCGCCGGACCTCCCACCGCCAAGCTATGATCGTGGTATTCTCCAAACTTCTTGGCCTCTTTTCTAGCGTTCGCATGGACACGAGGATGGCTTTTACCTAAGCCCGCGTCCGTTTCAGAAGAGAATTCGAATTTTGTCATGTATATCTTGATGCCACATTGATCACCGGGACAAGCCATTGGCAGCGTCTGCTCAGGAAATTCCCACCTAGAGAAGTCTAGCAGATCATGTTATCAATCGCAAACGGTCGGATTATCTTCACATAGAATCGACCCACGGTAAGTCATCGGTGCCATGATAGCAAATGCGCGAAATGTCAAGATAGAGGCGATTCAACGGAGTAGTCGAAACTCGGAACAGCTCGATGTTAAGCTGAGATGGGTATGACGGTCTGAATATTTGGTGAACTTTCTTTGATACTTATAGCTGGCGTCCACATACCAGTTTAGCCTCAGAAGAGCAGCGAAACTGAGTGTAGAAAGGAAGGGGCTTCCATCAGAAGATCAGCGACGACTCTAACTCCAAAGCTGCCATAATACCATGTCATGAGCGTTCAAGACGCAATAGAGGTCTTGCGTCGACGATGTATTTTTGCTCCGTCACTTCTTTATCTCTGCTCCGAATGTCGTTGAAATACAAGAACAAGACTGAGGAAGGCATGATCATTCGCCCTCACCAAGACTGGAGGCGACATCCTTCGACGTCAGTTTCTACACTTGGTCCGTAATGGATCCCCAAGAACAACGTGCGCATTGCGCAATTCCCACCATAAATCGGCAAGTCAATCATGGTGACAGGGGGCGAGGGGGGAATAGAACCGCATCTGAAGGGAGACTCCCCTTCCGATGCCTTCATTGTACGATTCAGGAGGCCACAGACAAAAGAGGTATTTCAACGTTTAGTCCTAGGTCTGATCCATGGTGCCCAGTAAGCTAAACGAGCATACGAAATATAGGTGGGCAGAAGACGCCTAATCAGACCTGTGTTCAGGAAGAAAGGGCAAATTGCCGACTCTGGAACTCGAAGGCAAAGTTATGTAGAGGAGACAAGCAATCGGCCACTTTGTTGAGTCGAAAGTCACGCAGTAATACTACAAGGGCATCTCCATCGATGCAGAGCCTTACGCCTGATCGCGTGTATCCAGCAAGTCCGCCCATACGATATCACTAAGATGTCGGGCCTCTGGGCCGTGGACTTCAACGCCATAGCGGAGACCCCTGCACATGGCCGCCATGATCCTTGGTCTTCATAGGCCAAATCGTCGGCACAGATCCCTTCGAGCCCCTCCAAGACGAAGTTCTGTATGTTCCGTCGTACGAAGAACATCCCGAGCGCCAATAAGGAACACCAGCCCTGTGTGACAGGTCCGCGCCACCTGATAAGCTGCTGCTTTTGACGGTCTGTGAATTTTGGCCATAGCTGTGTTCAGTAGTTTTCGGAGGGCGCGAAAACCCTTGCCCGGCATAGATGCTATCGACAGCGTCTATGTACGAGCCGAAAGCCGTCTCGACTTCTCCTTTCCTAAAGCGGCGGAGGTCAGCCGGTGCCGAACTCAGCTTTGGTTGGAGACAGTGAGAACCTACCAATGACCAGGCCATCGGAGAAGATGGTCAACATTGTCTGGATCAAACACCACATGCTGCTCGCTGTTTACCCGATCCCCCCAGCGATGGAAAGGTAGAGGGCCGCTCGGGATCACTCCTTCGGTCTCGGCAGAAAATCCCGATGCTCCTGTGCCGTGCGCTGGAGAAGCCAGGCTTGCGCTCGTGCTTCGACCTTCATCGATGTGATTACACCTATAGAGTACATGAAAACACCGAAAGATAAGCAGGAAAGAATGTCTAAGCTCGAGTAGTGCTCGCATGCCTTAGGACTCACGCAGTTCCGTGGAGAGGGTGATTGTCATCCGGTTCGACGTTTGACCTGGAAAGTACTTGCCTCCTTGCGTATATTTCATTGAGGGGCTTCTGCTCGACTCGCGCGTCCGAGTCGATAGATTGTGCACCAATATGAAGATTCGTATTGGGAGCGGTGGGCCCTGCGGTCGAGTTAACGCAGTCCATATGCCGGTCTATCTCTTGGCCAGAGTAATAGAGGCCGCTGGAGCTCTCGCTCCCGCTCGGGGTGAGCATCACCTCCGATTCCGACTCTGACCATCCTGCAAAACTCTGGAGCTCTGGAGCTGGCATCTGTCTCCCAGTCTCTGTTGAAAATTGGGTCCGAATTGGCAACACTGGCCGAAGTGCGGTTGCATTTCCCAAGGCTTCGAAGTTCGTCTGCAACACCTCCGACCTCCCTGCACTAATGGGTTCACGTGGCCTTCCCTCTGGAGATATGCCTGGCGCCAATCTTTGACAACTTCCTGGCGGGACTGCCCTCGCTTCGTCTGCGGCATATCCGCTACCTTCCTCTATGGACTCAGTAGATGAAGGGAGTGTCACAGATCTGGCCCGAAGAGGCTGACCAGCGTCATCAATATCGGCCGTTAGCTCTGGCAATGAGTAGGTGCACTCTCCCGGCCGCGGCGTCGGCGTTCTCGAAATATCGCTCTGAACAGTATCTGGCCTGTTCACTGCGATCGTTTGAGAATCTGAGGCGGGKGTTTTYTGTTTWTTYTGCTTCTTYTTTYTCTTCTTGTTTTTTTTYTTAACTGGGGTTCCATTCTCATCCGACATGTCCAACGTGCTGACATGCGTTTCTTGCTGGTTGGAAGTGAAGTCAGCCACCACATTTCTCACCAGTCAAAACAGGTCCGCGGGCGTTGCACGAAAGACCTTGTAGTATGGTGTGCTGTGTCGCCCCTCACGCAAAGCTTTAAGACTCTTACTTTATTTCGCTCTTCTATTGTCGTGGCAGAAGAGATATCTTTCTGGTGGTAGGAATGGACGAATCAGTCGCGAAAGGTCGAGGATACACCTTTACAGGCGTTGTGCGTACGTGAGTGGATTCCGCATTCTCGCAAACCATCTGCTGAATCCCTTCACTTGAAACATGACAAGACGAGATTTCGGGCACTCGTCAAAGTCCATTCAAATACTGGCAGCAGAACTTACAGCCACATGGACCCTCCACCCTTAGTATCCTCCGCCATCATGGAGAGGATCCCCCTGATCTGTTCTTTTGGCGTTGATGTTATCCTAGCTATGCAGACCCAACAGTTCTCGACCCTACAAGCGATGTCGTAAATCAGACGGTTGCAACAATGACATCGGAGAAACATTCACATACTCTGGTAATCCCCATACATCATGCGACATCCACTCGTGCGCCCACTGCATCATGTCCCTGTCGAAACCTTGCCAGTCCTTCAAGTCATTTCCGGTGCGCCGCATAAGCAACGATCAAAAAATCAGTCACCAAGGTTCTCTTTCGGAACCGAATCGCGGACAGTCTGTCCGTGCGTCGGCTCACCTTGAAATCGATCACGAATAAGACGGGCGCTGTTGTAATCCCCTCATTATGGTTTTCAATATAGACCAGAGCCTTTTCCCGCATCAGATCATGCACCCGTCGGTGAAAGCGGGACAAGATTCTTTCATCCCTGCCAAATTTTCTCAGATGTTCCCTCAGAATACATGCTCCTTCGCACATCGGGAGCACAGAACTTTCGTCAACCGTCACATGATAGAATTCTAGCGGTGCGTTCGGCAGAAGAAGTGTCAGCCCGACTTGGTCGCGGTATGATAGCGGAGATGGGACATACTGCAGATCATCTGCGTCGACATTGCGTGACGACTTGAGAGGAAAGAAGGAAGCAAGCGATAAGAACGGTCGCGACAGATCCAAGGTCATGTTTTGGCGGCAGAGGTGCTGCCTTTATACAGCAAGAATTCGCCATCGGATGAATGGTAAGATAAAGAACAAAGGAGAGCTCGAAATTTAGCATCTGATGGAAAGGTGGTCATGGAGAATTGCGCAGCTCTAGCGCAAGCTGTCGGTTWATAAGTCATCGGGGACGCCTATCAGCGACGGAACTAATAGTCCCAATGGTTATGCAAGCAGCGGATGGCTTGACGGAACCTCTATAGTCTATACTTGTCGCCGGTCCGCGAAGACTCTCCTCCCCCTGACCTTGCTTCTCCGTGCTTCGGCGCCGATCAAAGGTCCTTATAGGCACCGTTCATGTCACCTTGGTCTCCTTCAAGGGGTCTTCTTGACCTCGGGAGATCGGAATCATGGGAAGGTTTACCCCTGTCTATCGATCAGAGACCGATACGCGTGTGGCAGCTCGGCATGGATTTTGCGGTGTATGCTAAATCCTCTGTCTTATTAGCTCTTGCGAAGCACGCAAGGTCGTTCATGATGTAATCAAGATCGTGCTTGTAGTGGATACATACTGTAAAAAAGGTATGCTGCCAAGGCGTTCGTAGAGATGTCGTTCAGATGCCAGTGCGTATGTCTGCCCTTGTCAAGATGTTGTGAATGCTGGGTGTTGCGTTGTTACTAATATGCTGTTTTGTCATTGTTGTCACGATGTTGTTAATGCTTGCATCGCGTAAAGAAACGGTCTCTCGCTCGTGGCTGTATCGGGGTTGTCGCTGTTTCCGATGTAATCACTCGTGGCGTTTTGAAGATGCTGTATCCGATCTCCCCACCCTTGCTGTATCCGATCCGGGTTCTTGCTGGCCCGTGTATACTGTGCCCGAGGATGGTTTCCCGTTGCGGCTCTTGTTGAATCGTGTATAATGTATTCGTCTTCTCCTTCCCCACATCGCCCTTCCGATTGCCACACCTCGCGCGCTAAATCCACTTCACGATGCCTTCCCCGAAGCCATCTACTCTCCTTCACTCACGACAGGTAGGAACGTCGTTCGATCCAATGCGGCCAACACGCGTTGACTGGAATCCTGTAACTCGACACCACCGACGAGGCGCGTGCTAAGGTTTTCGCATGCGCGGGCGTACGTCCCGGTGAGGGGTTGGAAGAGGTCTTCGAATTGTTGATGGGTGGGTGAGGGGGTGGTGTGGGATAGTTTGAGGTTGGTGGAGATGATGGCGATGTTGGGGCATCTTTCAAGGGCGTCGGCGAGCTGTGAACAAGGCGGCGAGTGACGTGATATGAGATAGGGGGTGGGAGGGCTCACGTATCGAATGCATATTTCCAAGGCTTCCGTATTCGCAGCAGTAACCTGCACTGTCGGCGGGACGTACTCTGTCCCGTGGTGTCCCGTCGGTCCCTGGCGGTACGTATTTCTGTACGTCGTTCGCTCGGCTTGACACCCTTCCGGGTCTCGTCTCGCTGCAGGCGTCCATAATTCGTGTGATGTCGCGAGGAGTCCGAGCGCGGCGGTGAATGCGGCGGGAAGGTGGTGGGCGATCAGGGCGGGAGGGAGGTCGTGTAGGCTCATACGGACCCATCGGATTTGACGAGGCGTGTTCGGGAGGCAGGGGGAGAGGTCGAATGCGGGCGCGTCGGTACCGGTGAAGGTGTCGGGAAGACAGAACCGAACGTCCAAGTGTAAGTATTCGTCCAGTATATCAGAGAGGTCCGAGACGAGGGCATTGTTGTACCGCGGCGCGGGAGAGAAGACGACGCTCGCCGTGCCATAAGAGGAGTGTCTGTTCTTGATGACGATGGTCGCGCGAAATCGGTCGTTGCGGTTTGGGAGAAGGTGGGTGGTGAGTTTGCGAGCGTAGGTTTCTGCGCTGTAGAAACAGCTTGGTTCGAGGAGGACGACGACATACCTGCGGGAGGGTTAGCGGTGTCAGAAGAAAGAGGGAAAGGGGCGTACTGGCAGTATTCGAAGCCTGCGCTGCGAATCATCAACGGCCAAGACGTAAGGCACACGAGATCATCGGGGCTCTTGTCAAACACGATCCGCTGGACCTTCCATAGGGCCGGCATGGTGGTTGCGCGGACATGGTGAGAGGTGGCGTTCAGGCTTGCGAGTGTGGCGAGCTGGAATGTATCGGAGAGGTGGTGCGCGATGAGGTCGATAATATCGAGGGAGAGTACCGGCACGACGGAGGGGAGAGGGTTGTTATTCTGCGAGAGTGTCAGTACGAGCAGGGCGGAGAGTGGAGTGTACGTACCTCTTGCTCCTCGGCCTGAGCGTGGATCGTCGTTGTATTCATCATTGCCACTCGGGAGACAATCCAAGTCGAGGAAAGTCAAGCGACTCGAGTGTTTTACTTGGGGAAACTCGATCAACATGACATGACGAATCAACAATAACACCGAGCTATCAACTTATCGACTATACATACATCTTATACCTCCCACCATCATGCAAGGCTGGGACCCCCTTCAACTCCCGACAGAGCTCATCGTCACCATCGCCGAATTCCTCGCCGGATCATTCGCTTACGAATCCCTCGCCAACCTCAACGTCGCGACCCGCGCGATTTGGGAGGAGACGTTGCCGGTCTTGTACGAGACGGTCGTGTGGGAGACGGAGAGGAGATGGTGGATACATGAGGGAGGGCATATCCCCCGCGGATGGTCCTATACACGGTGAGATTCTAGGGGTACGGTGCGTGCAGAGCTGACGGTGTCGGCAAGGTATCTCGTCGTGATGGATTTCCACTTCAAGAGCGTCTGTCGATACTTTAGCTCCCTCCGGCCAGACGACCTCGCCGGACACGCACTCCTCATCAAGATATTCCCCCGGCTCGTCATGACCATCGGCAAGCGCCTTAGCAGCGCGTTCAACCCTGAAATGCCGGTGGTCGAGTTGGATTGTACCGTCTGCAAGCCGATCAGCGTTGATGCGTTCCTCCGGGTCTGTGCGACACGGAAGTTTCGCTGTACGACGACATATTTCGGGGCAGAGGTCGAGGCGCCGTTCTTTCCGCCGTTCGCAATCGCCGAGGAATGGGGAAATGGGGAAAGCGTGTTGGAGGAACGCATCGCAACCGTGTCCCTGCAAGTCCCCGGGGAGATCACGGGCACCGCGTCAGACCGACGCCTGGACTGGTGCGGGGCTCACTTGGGCGGGAAAGATCTCGTCTTTTCGGCCGAGAGTGATGGCGGCAGCTGGAGCCGGTGCGAGGTACGAGCGTCGTTACGGGCGCTCTTCCGCGCGATTCCGCCGAGAAGGAGCGGGGATGGGGAGCCGTATTACGTCGAGATTCGGGGACTCGCGGTGAGCGATCTGGAGGTGATTGCCGATGTTGTGAGTTTTGTTTGAGCCGTTGGTCGCCCCCACCTTATACCCGTTGTCTTACAGGTAGAAGCCTTTGACGAGCGTGTCTCCCTAAAGATCCCAGTTTACCCACTCCCCAATGGGTATTCCCGCGCCGAGACGTTGGAGATATTCGAACGGCACCTTCGCGCGCTCGCGGGCAAGTGCGTCGCGCAGTGGCCGCGGCTCCCGATTATTCGACCCGGCGAGGTGTTGGTTCGGATTTATTACGAGGAGATTGTCCGTCCGGAGAATGGCGGGGGTGAAGCGGTGGAATTTGTGGAGGACTGCGTCGTGGTTGGAACCCTGGAGACACGAGGTCCCTTCTCGGCAGACGGGGGTAATGCAGAAGGGCTTGAAGGAGACGCGGAGGGGTTCGACGTGGTAATCAGGCGCTTCGCGTACGACAACTGGTTGCGCTCGACCGAGGCGTATGATATGGTCGAGTCGGAGGAGCTGCTTAGGGAGACGTACTATGCCGCTGGAGGGAGGTTGTCGTTGTCGTCTGGGGAAGGCACGGACTCAGAAGAGGATGCGGACTCCGGGGAGGACACAGAGTGATGGCCTTGTGTGCGGACGGTGATATCAGTAAACGTACGGGGGAAGGTACATCCTCAAGAGACGGAAGTATGGACATTTGCATGTTGTTTCGCGGACGAGTTCCCCGGCTGAGCCCATTCCGAGGAGAGATTATGGAATTGCAGGAACAGATCACACACGTATCGCTATAATGGCAATGGATAATTCCCGTCGATCGCGAACGCTTACGCAGGACCGTCGGAAAACCCTGAACCGCCTTTCTAAGACCTTGCTCGTGGATCCAGTACCATCTCCTGCCTCCTCCTCGCTCCTCAGGAACTGTCTCGAACACCACGGGGAAGCGTCTCGTCGTGTATTGCGCGTGTTGCGAGATTGCGAGTCGCCAGAGGTCCAATCACGAACAATTCAGCGAGGAATGAAGCGCTATAAGCAGCTGTGGCGGGCCCATAGTGCAAGATGGACCGACAAATGATGATAGGATACAGCATAGTTGACGACTCTGCTTTGGCGCTTCCAATTTCTCTGCTATACCCTGCCTCCACCTTATGATACGCCGATCCCGCTATTTGATTTTCCCGGGACTCCACCTCTCCACCTTCTCCACCCGTCTCGCTGATATCGTTGAGTGCTTCAAGCTAACAACCTCTGTTCTCGAAGTATAAAGACAGACTTGGAGCGGATCCTCGAGCCATCATGGATCCTCTCCGTTCCCCAACAACATGCCCGCATACAAGAACGACGGACCGGTCGATTGCACCGACGATATCGATACTTCTGGGCTGAAAGGCAAGACGGCGATCGTTACGGGAGGTAAGCATTGTACGCGACAGGCTAGGGTCTCGCTGATGGCCTTCTAGGTGCCAACGGTATTGGAGAAGCATATGTTCGAGCACTGGTCAAGGCAGGGTGAATCGCACGTACATGGCTGTTCGAACATAGCCTAACAGATCGTGTTTGCAGTGTTCACGTCGTCGTTGGAGACCTGGACGCAGCCGGAGGTCAGAAACTCGAAGCGGAACTGGATAGGTACGTGCTTTGTGTACTGGCCGACAGCGGTGCTTAGCCTGAAACTTGCAGAACAAAATTCGTCAAATGCGACAGCACCTCATGGGACGACCAACTCACTCTCTTCACCGCCGCTAAACTCTTCTCCCCCACGGGCAATATCCACTACGTCGTCGCCAACGCCGGGATAACCAAGCAAGACGACGTCTTCACCTACGACCCTTCCGGACCGCAGAAACCAGACCTCACTATTATCGACGTCAATATCAACGGCGTCCTGTATACGACCAAGTTGGCGACGCATTACTTTATCAGCCAGAACGGTGAGAAGGAATCGGAGAAGCAGGAGGATACGTGTCTGGTGTTGATCAGTAGTGGGGCGGGGTACCTGGATTGTCCGAGAGCGCCGCAGTATCAGGCGAGCAAGTGGGGAATGAGGGGGGTTATGCATTCGTTGAGGAGGACGGCGCATCATTATGGGAGTCGGGTGAATGTTATTGCGCCTTGGTGAGTCCTATTTCTCTAGACGCGATCTTCTATTGATGGATCGATACTGTCAGGTACGTCGAGACCAACATCCTCAGCAAAGAAGCATTCAACCACGTCAAATCCCTCGGTGTGGAATTCGCGACCCTGACCGATGCGGGGAGCTGTCTTCTTCGCATCCTCGCAGACAGGAAGATGAACGGGCACAGTCTGTTCCTGTCGCCCCGAAAGTGGGCGGCCAAGGGATACATGGATTGGGGTGTTGATGATTACGAGGATGAGTTGTTGACAGAGATTACGGGGGATCAGTTGAGGGGTTCCGAATGCGAGGAGAAGTTGTTTTTGTAATGATGTTGGATCTGATGAAGATGGCGCGCAACAACGGTATCGCGGATATTTCGAGATGGCTTCGATAGAATGTCCGTCATATTCGAACCTGGTGCATTACGACATGTTGTGTATCTACAGTCACTTTCCCTTAAAAGTTGCGCCGCTCCTCTTTCTTCAAGTGTTGACATCCGCCCGACTCTGCGCAGCCGATCCCTATATGTACAGGTTGACCGACGATACTAGCCGGGCCGGATGGTACAGCTTACGAAAGTACCTCTCCTCCAGTTTCGTGCTCGTCTGAGGAGCGAATCCAGTCTTGATCAGAAAACCTTTTGATGACTAACTCGCACGCATCGTCTGTGTCTGCCGGCGAGTCTTGGCCTCCATTGATGCGTTCCGCAGAGGGAAAGATATTGCCTAGAGTTCCGACTGCAACATGAAGCTCGATAGGTCCGCCGCGGTGATACTCGGGAGAGTACGTGGTGAAGAACTTGAAGCCAAGTCGTACAAGACCCAATCATGCCATTCTCGAAGGGACTGACTCGCGGCGGACATCAGGTTTTCCCGAATAGACCGGACTCGTCGGAGAACGGGACTGCTGGAAGCGTCGAGTGGACCGGCACTTGCAAGCCAACATGTCCCCGCAAAGAGTGCAACAGCCACGCGTCATCAGGCATCAGCTGCAATCCACATGAAGACGAAAAGACTACCCACTTTCGATGCAATTACGGGCAACGTATTGACAGTCAACCCATTGAGCTCTATGTGATGCAGCCTGACCCCACGGCTGGTACGTAGAGGCATCAAGCCGAGAGACTCTCTATTGAGACTTGAACATCGCGATCCTTACCATCCTTGCCCCTGGGTGTGTGGAAACTGAAACCGACTTCCCCTTGATGGAACCGGGGCGGCCCTGCATATACCGCCGCCATTCCCGAGATCTCCCCGTCATCTGCAAGCGATAAACATCTGATCCGTTCCTCCAATTCCTCGACCAGTGTTCCTGGATCATCTTCGTCCAGGCGGACAGCTTTTTGGATGTTTGCATTCAGAACCGATGTGTTGCAGTTGTTCCTTCTTGTAACCGAGACGAGAAAGAGCGTGGACGCTTTGATAATTTTGTATACGGTGCGTTGGTGGTTGACGGTATGAGAGCCGCTGAAGTTTACCGAAAGTACTCCCTTGGCGATGACCATAACGAGACGTGGTAGCTTATGGCAGAGATGTGGTATTTGTCGCAGGATGTATCGCGTGTTGTCATCAATCTGCTCGTGGTCCTCATCTCCGGATAACAAGCGGAAATGATCTCGAAAATTCGCCAGCTTGTCGTCCATCGCGACGAGATACCTAGGGAATCCCGTCAGTACGTACAGCACGACCTCGATAACTACAACGGACTCACCTCGTATAGGCCCAGCTCCTTGGGACATGACCTCCCTCGTGAATCCACCATTCATCATCTGTGTCCCATATGACTGTGTCACACAAGACGGGTAACGTCTCCTCGTGTATCGCGCGTGTCGCGACGTAGAGGCTCGCCAAGAAATCGAACGCGAGCGATCCGGCGAGGAATTCGGCGATGGTGACGATGAGCTACGTGGGGGGTTGCGGCGGATCCATGGTTGGGGGCAGTGTCGAATAAGGTGGGATGAAGAATATGCTGATGATGGTGATACGAGGTTGACATTTGCTCTAGATGAACGATTACTTCACGAGATCTCCTGTTGTTCCCAGTCCACCGAGGTTTTCGAGTTTTGGATAGTACGATGCGAATAACTCGATGAGCTTGGACTGCGTCCCGAAGCCGAGCAGCTTTGAGTCCAGCAGTGGCTGCGTCTGAACCAGTGTTTTTGTCCGCGAAATACCATGCGAATTGTCCATAATGTCGACAACTTTCCTATAGCAGACCTGCCCGTATCATCGGAACGCCGTGTTGCACACAGCCTACTGGTTTTGCTCGTCTGTCGACGAGTCATCGACCCTGCTCCTCTTACAGACATCGAGCTTGTGTCACGACGCGATTCAAGTGGTAGACGATGTATGGTCCTGTCGTCGTCACAGCGCCGTCTTCCCACTGGCGTCGATGGGCATGGCCATCGGCCTCGGAGTTTGCGTCCCGTGTTGCGTTGTTTGCAAGGTCGTGCATATCGTTTCCGCTCCACGCTGCCGTACGTTCAGGCGGACATTCACTCCTCCCTCCCTATACCGTCGTCCCCGCCGCGATAGCCTCCTGCGTGACGCCCTCCTCCGAAAGCTCAACGCCGGACGGTGGAGCAAACTGGTGTATTGTCCGTATCACGAGTTGCAAGTTCTCTATGAAACCGTTTGTGGCGAGTCGAAGGAGTCTGACGGTTGCCGTGCGGTAGGTCCTACAAGAATAGCGGGATCAGTGGACGTATGAGAAGGAACGTGAGAGGACGTACGCAATTAGTATGTTGTCTTGTACGACGAGTGTCCGCTCTACGAGGTGTCCGTTCAGTTCACGATCTACGAGGATGACGCGGCGGGCGATGTCTGCATGTTGAGCCGACTTGAAGGGGATCTTGAGTGTGCTGCGGACGAGGTGGTCAGGTCGATCAAAGGGGAGTTCCGCCTAGGGCTTACGTTTCATGCCAGTCCTTGGTTTCATTCTGCGCGGTCTCGAGATGTGTGGAAGCCATGATGTTGAGCTGAAACCATTACCGACGTCAAGAAGAAGGTGAAGAGCGACGCTATCAGCAAAGTAGCTAGGCTCATCGGATCCAAATTTCCTTCCGGCCGCCGTGTTTCGATCTCGGTGATCAGTCATCCTCCTCCGGGAACAGCTAGAGATTCTTCATCTGCTTCATCCCACACGACCAGTGGCGAATTCACAATAATCCTTTCCTCGTACATACCTCGGACGGCGACATAGACTCTCATTGGCTCGCTCCTTTCGAAAACACCGCGTTGCGTTAGACAGGAGAGGCATTATCCGAAATGATCAAGGTGGGTATGCTCGTCCTTCCCCTTGACCCTGTCTGATGTGGCTGTTTCCCAGATCTGGTCCATGAAGAAGAATGAAGAGGCGGCGGCAAAGGCAAAGCCCAAGACCACAGCGGCGCAGATCCGAGTGCAGAAGGGTGAGTCGTCGGGAACTATGAAACGCGTTTGAATGGTCAGAGGACAGAGTAGGAGATGTGTGGGGATAACGTGCAGTGAGGATGTGTGAACGCGATAGGGCAAGCGATATCGCACGATAACAAGGGAGGGAGGCTCATAAGGGAGGGAGGCTCTAGAGATTCCTTAGAAACCCAGAGGAGGTGGCATCGTTGAAACGGATGGATATAGATTTCAGTGTTTCGAAGCTCCTCTCCCCTCGATCACCTTGACCTCCCGTCCATGCCGTGGCCGTCGGGCCTAGACTCCTCTTCGCTCAGTCATGCACTATTTACTGACACTCCTCTCACAGATCTCACCGAACTCGAGCTGCCAGACACGATGAAGACGCATTTTCCGGATCCCGCCGATCTGCTGAATTTCGAACTCACCATCACCCCAGACGAAGGTCAGCTTCGCTTGACGTATATCCCGTTACGGGACCGCTGACTCGCATGTAATCCGGAGTAGGCATGTACAAGAACGCTACCTTTCCCTTTACCGTCTCTATCTCGTCAAACTATCCCCACCAAGCGCCAAAAGTCCGTTGCACAAAGAAGGTGAGTGTGGTCGTGCATCAATCTGGGTTTGTGCTCACTTGCTCTTACCGTAGATCTACCATCCCAACCTCGACCTCGAAGGCAATGTTTGTCTGTAAGCATGCCGCGATTCCAAAGGGAGACGTCCGTGCTGATACGCTTGTGGGATTCCAGAAATATCCTGCGTGAAGACTGGAAGCCGGTGCTGTCGTTGCAGTCAGTAATGGTCGGGTTGCAGTACCTGTTCCTTGAACCGTGAGTAGCCCGTTCGGCATGCCCATCGGCCGAAGAGCTTATGATGGTGGCGATCTTTAGGAACCCCGATGATCCCCTGAACAAAGGTTCGTTTCTCCCTTCCCCCTTCCTTCATCCCCCCCTTCGGCCCAATGCTGACCTTTTTTCTTTCACGTTCATAGAAGCAGCCGAAGACCTCCGCCGGGACCGTGCACAGTTTGCACGAAATGTCGCTACCTCGCTGAAGGGCGGTTCCGTTAGGGGCGAAAGGTACGACAAGATGATCTAGTATGGGTGATAGTGGTGGGGGACCCGTGTGCAGTGCTTTGCTGTCCCCGTTGAGAGTGGTTGGTTGTATTCGCTGACATGCCATGCCGTAGAAGAG
Source organism: Naganishia albida (assembly GCA_001599735.1). Taxonomy (NCBI): domain Eukaryota; kingdom Fungi; phylum Basidiomycota; class Tremellomycetes; order Filobasidiales; family Filobasidiaceae; genus Naganishia; species Naganishia albida. The sequence goes on along the minus strand of BCHV01000027.1, from coordinate 85,535 downwards.
ACATGATGCATGCCTTTCACGGATCCGACGGCCGTCGTACCGCATGGTTTGCCACTAGCTTACTTACTACTGATACAAGGGGTACGCGCCCAACGGGGCTTCTATTACCTGGCGAATGCGGTGGGGCTCCTGCATGGCCGCTCCAGCCTTCTCGAGTAGTATCGTCGGATGTTGGGTATCGTGAAGCTTGATCCAGATTTCGTTTTTTCTGCCAAGGTGACCAGGGGGAACCAAGTGTCCCTTTTCTTGCGACTCGACCGACTATGGACAACGTCAGTCGAGGGAGAAGCCACCGTTGTGCCTCGACTACTCGGACCCTATGTGTCGCTCATAATGGCCAACAGTATATGAAGTAGCTCGCCCCGCATAAGGCTTCAGCCTCGTTTTCGCCTCGTTGGTAGGAGTACCTGATCATGGTGAGTGTGCAAATGAGTTGGGGTACCTTCGGCCTCAAGGTTGATGCTTGCGCGTCGCGAAATCGCCGTGGTTCACAAGATATTCTCCGCTGAAAACCATGTTGCCAAGGGTCATGCTTCATCGCATCTACTCGACACGTGAAATACAGCAGCGATAACGCCAACTCCTATTTGATCTCGTCGCTGATCTGGACTGTTCAGAGACCTCTATCAGACATTCATCTTCGTTCATATCCCATCTTTGGCCTGGGAGATGAATCGTTTCTCCTCCGGTGTGAAAACTTGTTGAATGTGTGGCTCCACAAATAGTTGGCGTCAGGATCAAATTTACTATAAGGTGATCACATAAAGAAGAGACTGAGCGAAGAAATTTGTCCTCTTACGTTCAATGCACCAATTTGGCCGAGCTACATTTACGGCAAAACCCACAGTAATAAAGCTACGACGCTGTATCTAGTCGGAAACGGGGAGCGTAGCAGTCGAGGCGGTTGCAGTTCAATTCATGCTATCGTTGTTCCAGGACGACATGTATTGATCATTTGACCAGGTACCACAAACAGGATATCGACTTGAAGCCCGTTCGCCTTGACGAGCCCGTGGAGTGAGACATCCGTGCGACCTCCGTGTGCTGCTGGCGATTGAGATTGAGTCATGTGGACGTCAGAATCCGCGGGACGAGAAGACATCGCAGGCGATGTCCAAGGGCCGCGCACTCCATTCACCACACCGGCACTTCTATCGAGCTAGGTAATGCGTGCACAAAACGTAAGACTTGACATTCAGAAAGAAATTGCGAGATAACGGAAGGTAGGCAGTCTGGATGAATAGATTGTTCAGCTCCTTTGAAAAAACGCCGGTTTTCCGCTGCGCTGGTCAGGATCAGTCTCCAGATTTTCTGCAGCACTGGCTTGCGAAGCTACCTTACACTTCTCTTTCTTTGCATCGTTGCTCTCTACGGAAGCTGAATGTAATTTGCGAGCCTGTCTGTGTTGAGCGCTCCTCGAAGAATGGAGCGAAGAGTGATACCGGATTTTGCCCGTGACACAGGAGCTTTCTCCCGCTCCTTGTCGGTGGACCGTCGATCTCCCATTATCTCCTGCCACGTGCTCCGTTCCAAACTTGCCTGTAAAGTTTCGGATGCTGAGGTGATTGCTCTCATTGGAACAAAATGACAGTCTTTCACAACCGCATAGCTTGCGCTACAGGACAGAACTGGTGACCAAATGTGTAATCTGCAAAGTGAGTTTGATCAGCGATGGCGGATGCTCTGTTGAAGGGGGATGTCGCGAGCGCAGTACAATTGGAAGTGATGATAAGACTGCCGATGATTCGCCATGTGGGCAGAAGCTGATGAATTGCTAAGCTTTTCTGCATGATAGCACTCTGAGCACGCATTCATCTAGGCTGGGATGACTTTGAGGTAATATCTGATTTGAGATGTCATCTGAGCCGCCTCCGGCTTGAAATTTTATAAGGTGTACTTTTGACCATGCTCTGCGCGCCATATCTTGCCCTTCGAGAGATCACGCCGACGGACTTTGGTCTCAACGAACTCTGTACATCGGCAGACTCCCTTCAGTGTCACCCAAAAAACCGCCGAAGTTGGTGAACAAGACTATGAAGCTTTGCTTGGCCTTCCTTCGCGTGTCAAGCTCGCTACGTGGTGGACAAGGGCTGGGAAACGGACCGGGCAGTTGTATCGCGCAGTGGTATAGATCGTTTATATGTCAATCGCCAGGCTAGCAATAATCGCTCAAGGCACCCTCACTATGATAGCAAGACTGAGGCGCTCAGAAACTCATCGATCTTTGACATCTTATTGGCGCAATCCTGCCAAAGGTGTAAGATCCCGACACGTATCGATAAGCAAAAATGCATTTCCTTTGACAAAGCCAAGAAGCTGGGGTCGTCCAGAAGATCACTGAGGGCTTAGCTGGGTTCAATCGCGTCGATGTGACATATTGCGCGCTGTACTGAATGGCCGCCACGAGCTCCAATATAGCTACGGACGAGCATAGCTCGAATGGCATACTCGGATGTCTTAGGGATCTTGGGCTAGACTCGATACAACTGTTACGGACAACGGTCCGTCTTATCATATACGATAACGCCTCTCGTTGACATTGATAAATCGATGTTCGTCTCGCTTTCAAAGAACTTTCCCTTTACTCGGCCAGCAGCTTCTAAATCGGGACGAAAACGTGTTATTTGAAGCAAGCCGCGCTACCTGTTAAACAAGTCTTTACTCATGATACTCTGTGCCACCCGCCACTGTGTCCATAGATTGAAATCACAGAGAAACACAAAGGGGGGAAGCTTCGGATCGAAAGAGTGTACATTGATCCTGGGCTCGTGGAGTCCGACCGTTGGCTGTGTTGTAGCTTCATCTGGATATCTTTGGAAATGTTGAAGAAACGGTACAGTACAGCTAGTAGTCCAATCTCAGGCATACCGGGAATCAGTCAAGCTACTGCCACGAAAAGCTATCAGCGAAAAAATCAACATCAGCGCGCTAGAATATATACAGATAGTCACGAGACAGACGACCGCGATCGGAGAAATGAAAAGAGTCTTTTTCGAAGTACTCGGTGTACTGTATAACACAGTCACTTTTTTTTCTACATATCTCGGCTCACGTTGATCTGAGCCTATGACTTCACGCCGCCCGAATCTTTCACACGAAGCCTCTTACGCCGACTACAGTACTTTACGCGGATTGCATCAGTTTGCGCGGACCTCAATGTTTCTGGCAGAATCCTCCTACGCAGAGCCTCGATGTTTTGGTGGGTGACGTACACATAGCTGGCCGTGACCAGAAAATGTAGATTTATGTAGACTTGGTATCTCACCCTTCGATTTACCCTTGGCTCCGTCAAGAATTCCTGTTCCATGACATGTCTTTCACTCTGACAAGTCAAGCTTAGGTGTCCGCGACATGGTGTGAAAAGAAGACCCACGTTGAGTCATAAATACATTGTTTCTGCAAGAAACAGCTTCGAACTATGAAGAAAGAGACGATGAGCAGACATGCCGAGATGACTCTGTATACAACGGCTCAATATAACTTCTTTCTATCCGCTATTTCCCCTAGCGCCCGTTATTTCAGTATGACTGTCTATACTGATGAAACGTCACAGGTTCCCCAAGACATCAGAAACTGAGCAGACCAGACTTTTGATTGCTTGACGCCCCCAGAAATACCACTACAGACACCCACGGAAAACATTTTTCTCAAGCCGATGACTCACGCAGCCGATGAACGCTTCACATACTATGCCATCTGGGTTTATCGCGCAACCCCGGCGTTGTTATGCTCACCTTCACCAGAAACGCCTTTCAGTGCAGGTCTGCACGATCAGTGAATAGGTATCTGGCTCTATGCACGTGAAATCCAACGAAACAGCTCCGTCGTGTCAGCAATGTCCGCTTGTCATCTGAAATGCGAGAGCGTCCGATGTATCTTATTCTGCGTCGTAAAGTAGCACCTCATTGGGCGTGTGTTCAATAAAGCTGCGTAGCGCCCCTCAGAAGCCTCGCTAGCCTCGCCTCAATTGCGTGACACTGACTGTAAAGTGGCCATGTAAAGTGAAATTTGACGTACTGGTTTTGGTGTATCTATCTCGCAGTAGCATTCGTTTCCCAACGTATGGTCTCAAAATACCATGAGGTGTCGAGGAAAGTGGAGCATACACACGCCACGTGTCAAAGAGCTCCCATTTGCGCCGTCTCCGCCATCTTCGCCGCTCATACCAGCTGCATAAGCAGCAGTATACTTCGTAGTGAAGCCTACGAACAGTCTTGTGACATGGCAAAGCAGCATCCGACGGTGTTTGTTATCAAAGATGTAGCTGAAACACGCAGCGAGTTCCAGCGTTGAATTCCTAGGTATTTGCAATGCAACGATGAAGGCTTATCTGTACTTTATTGCAGAGTGCCGGAGCTACAAACACAACAGAAGCTATTTGCGTGAGATAACTAATGGCCGGATCTCTGCACCCGGGGAACTTAGAAAGATCCAAGAACCCACGCATCATACACCCTTCGTCGCAGCGCCCAGAAGATATGCGTTGCTTCGCCGTCCAGTATTGACCCCGCTGGAAGGTGTTCGAGTCGAATGTGGCACTTGCCGGGGGAACGATGGCGACCCGGTGTCCAGGCTACTGCACGGAATACCTCGCAGAAACACCCCATAAATCCCCGAAAATTGACGGTGTTGGATGTTTGGAAACATCTCACATCAGGTCTCACTTATCGGCCGGGAACGGTATTTACTTTCGTTCTCTGATGAGGCTGCTCAATCAGGACTGCTCAGAGGATGTTGCAAATAACGCCGATGGTTGTCGAGACTTTTGGGATATGTTTACTGCAGTCTACAGGGTTTCGGTACAAAGTTTTCAGCAAGACAAGATCAAAACCGAACAGATTGACTGTTCCTCATTCTCCGGTGCATGGGCACCTGCTTTATCCTGGCATGACGTCAGTGACTATCAAGGCGACGGTTCTCAACTCTCTAAGAAATCAGACCAGGGATCCGTCGCGGGAATGGGAAAGCTTGTGTCGACTTAAACCGATTCTTTGCGTGAACGATTTACTGCTGTATTGAGGATGAGTTTCAACTCTGATTTTCGAATGCCCACTGACCAATCGTCGCTCTTGTATGGTTCTGCACCGCTATGAGTAAGCTTGTGTTTTTGCAAAGTTTGTCTTAGAGCAAAGGCTTTGTCGCTGTATGGACGGTAAGTTTTAGCCCTGACTTCCCGCTGCCAAACTTACCACTGGTCGCACTTGTACGGTCTCTCACCGGT
>BCHV01000027.1:0-80079 GCA_001599735.1 Naganishia albida | reverse complement strand
TAAGTTTTAGCCCTGACTTCCCGCTGCCAAACTTACCACTGGTCGCACTTGTACGGTCTCTCACCGGTATGAGTACGCTTGTGTCTGTTCAAATCGCCTGTTGAACCATAGGCCATACCGCTGTAATAATGGTGAGTTCCATATTGATTCGACAAGCCATGCTTACCACTTCTCGCACTTGTACGGTTTTTGGCCGGTATGACAACGCATATGTCGACTCAAGGTGTATCTGTTGGCGAAAGATCTGTCACTGGAGTGACGGTCAGTTCCAACCTTGACTCCGGATGTCGCACTTACTACTTATCACACGTGAACGAGCTTTCGTCGATACGCGAACGCTCGTCAACGACCTTGTGTAACGAAGACATTGAACCTTTATTACTATAGCCAGTATGCTTAGTAAGGGCATGCTGTTCTGAAAGGCACAGCTCACCCAAAACCATACGCAAGCCTTCCTCCGTCAACCTCCACTGTATTTATTGGGACCGATTGTACATCTTCTAGCGTAGTCATGGCGGAAGCTGCCCCACAAAAGTAGTGAGGTATAGAGAGGAGTATAGGCTGCTTTCCTGGTTCCAACAGCGCATGCGATTCTGATCGGAACTGACCGGACACATCGCCGGAGTTCGCAAGGAAGTGACCTGGATATGGATATGGAGAGCGCCATGTAGGCTGGGAGACTGCCGTCATCTCTGACATTGCCGATGGTCCCGTGGACGTTACGCTACACTCGAAGTCCTTCTTGTAGCCTGGACGGACCGGCCAATTGTTATATTCGTTCAAACCAGTAGCAAGTTCTCGCCAAGCCGACTCTTCTTCTGCAATTAATGCGGGCTGCACTGGAGGTTCTTCTTGTCCAGGGAATGGGTAAACTGAACCACCATACGGAGAGGCAAGGCAGGAGCGATCCTTTCGTTCCGAAATAACATGCTGCCTCTGAGTTTGACTTCGAGCCGCGCGTCGTGCTGAGAACTCGTCGGTATGTAGATTCTGCGGATTTACTGTCAAGTTGGGGTCCGGTTGAAGGACATGGGTCGACACTGCATCTTGAGCGAACGTCTGAATGGGACTTGATGCTAAGCTCTCGTCACCGAGGATACTCGCATCAAGCAGCCGTGGGTCAATGGTCATTTCTGACTGCAAGTTGGGGTATCCGCGAGTGTGACTACCATCGTGATTCATAGGGGGAACTGAGAAAGACGCGGGGTGATTGCTGGAATCAACATCGGATAGCGTCTTCCGCACGGTGATGTCAGGGACCCCGGAAGGCGAAGCGTGACGCGAAGTTGAATACCGTCTCATAGCGGATATTCAATCGCTAGCTTATAGCTTTGAGTATATGCTGACAGGAATCGCTGGCACATATATACATCTTTTACCTTGTTATTTTCCTTTGTACGTTTCTTCCATAGCGCGTTGCTGGTTCCTCAAAAGAAGTACATGAACTACAGAATGTAGACTACGAAGGCGATGACAGTGCAAACTATCCGAACTTTGTCAAAGCGAGCTCACCATGAACGTGCGAGGTCACCTGTGAGTACATGTCCGGCGTAGAGACGAACTTCGGAAAAAAAGATCACGATAACTAGGCATAGGGAGCGGTGGTAGGGTTTCATGCCTCGACTATGCTGGCTTACGGATACCTGGCCTGTATCTCCTGGCTTTGAGGTAAGAGCTAGCGTTGAGCGCCCGAGGGGTCCTTACAAGCCTTCACAAAGTGTAACCGATACACTTTGGTTCCTCATCTCGTTGATGTCCGTGTGCCTTCAAATCGCTCCGAGCCATAGATGGCTACATGTTGCGACAGTAGCACTGCACCTTGGCAGGCATCAAATCAGAAACGCGGTTACATTGAGCTCGGCCGTCTTCACCTCATCTGAATTGTTGCTCGAGGTTCTCACTTCGACTCCAATGTATTTGATATTGTGATATCCGGCCAACAGAACTTCACCGAAGGCCGGCTTACCCGGGTGTAAGTTACTAAGATCGCTATATAGTACACCCCATACTCAACACTTACGCCATCTTCATGCCCCCTCGTTATTCCTCCTTTCCCACCTCAGAAATTGCCTTTCCTTGTCACGGTCACATTGGTACGTCCATTGACCGCAGTCAATACCTTCAACCACTCTGCGGTAGGTTCACATTGAGATGTCAAGGGAACGAATGTCAGGCGGTGCAGATAGGCATCTCGCTCTGGCCGGACCTGCCTACGAGCGCAGGAAGAAAAGACAGGGTAATTCTGGGTCCGAGTGTCATAGCTCTGCCCTTGTAGAGGGGACTAGCACAGCGATGAACACTTCTTACGCAACGCGGTACTTCAGATATATACCGAAGCGAAAGACAAAGGGTAGCTAATCCCGAGAAAATCCTGCACTCAAGGTAGCTTCGGAATTGAAGGTGAAACAAAGGGTAATCCAATAGACGTGAAGCTATTACAAAGGGCAGGATGCCCGCGATATATAGGTGTTTGGCTATGGCGAGGCTGCTAAGCAGGAGAGCGAGTAAATAATCAATCCTAGGGGAAGTGACGAGTAAAGGAGCAAGCGAGTGTTTCTCCTAGGGGAAGTGACGAGTAACGAGCAAACGAGCGTTTATCCTTGGGGAAACGACGAGTAACAAGCAAACGAGTAATTCTCCTAGGGGAATGACGATTGAAGAACAAACGAGTCATTCTCCTGGGGGATCTAGCGAGTAACAGGTAAACGAACAAACGAGTGTTTCTCCTTGGGGCAATGATGAGTAACGAGTATACGAGTATTCGCCTAGGGGCAACGGCAAGCAACGAGCATACGAGTATTGACCCAGGGGAAACAGACGAATAACCTTTAACCTCTGCGAATGGGGGAGCACGAGCAATGTCTCCGTGGTATTGATGGTGCGAGCGACGCGCGTAGCCGAAGTGACGAAGACTCGCCAATGGACGGACTGAGGCATGGCGGAAGAAACAGGTTGAATGGCTGAAGATGACGTAGCAAAGGGAAGCTGACAGAGAGCTTCACCGTATTCGTAGTGATGTAAGGTTGTAAAGGTAAGAGCAGAGAGCTGAGCAGTCACATTATGTCATCTGTGCATGCTCTAACTAAGTAGCATAATGGGTACCACTATATCAACTCATGTGCAGAAGAGGTTCGAAAACTGAGAAGACGCCTTGATGCGTGGAGAGGTGTTATACCAGCTTCATACAATGGTGCGACCACCTTTTGATTCTCCTGACATCGTTCGAGACTGAATGTTGATCTCACCACAGCAGATCGACAGCGCAAATACAGCATTACAACTCAAGCCAATGATAATCAGATAGCTATGTGAAAAGATGCACGAGTCACGCAGACCGCTCCTTTCAGTGGCTTGAATGCAGAAATCGGAACTATCAGGACACAACAGGATATAAGAACAGCCACAAGTCATGCACTGCTTTTCACTCGGAACTTGATATTTGTCTTCACCGAGAGTTGATCAATTCACCACCGCTTGTACGACTCGATAAACCCACTTCACCTAGCTTTTTCGAAAACTTCGCGCTCACCATGAACGCTCAAGACGATCCTTCGCAAGTACTCTGAGGTGCAACGAAGCTGTGGCTGGCATCGATGCCCACCTTGCATTCGTTCAGTAGATTCTAAAAAACACAAATGGAATTCCTTTCAAGTTTTCCTCTCGAGTATCGTTGCTAGTCTAGTTCGCAGGAAAATTGTATACGTTTCTAGTCCTGCCATACTGCTCTGCATGTCGACTTTTTTCTCACACCCCGGTTGACCTGTCCAAAAGCCGCCTGATTTCCGCTTTTTACTGATGGTCGCGGCAGAGTATCCAATTGCATTTGAACCATTCATGAGAATTGATGGTTCCGCACGGCACTGCAAGTCTACGCGTAATGGAGTTTTGGAGTTTTCGGCGGCCGACAGTTCGGCGCCCGGAAGTGGGACTTGTCGAAATCACCTCATACTGAACACAACCACCTCTTTCTCTCCCGTTCTCACCTCCTTTTTCATACTTCTATACTATCGACAGCAATGACACAACCACATCCATCAATAGCAGCGTCCACTCTGCGATCCCTCCAACGTGTTGATCCAGGGATCACTCGCACGCTCGCGCAGGCCGGATATGTCGTCGCGTACCGTGATTTGGGGGAAGGAAAGTGGGAGAAGATGGGTGTTGAGGGGGGTCTGTTTGTCTATGAGAGGTGAGTTTGCGCAAGTAATTGGACGATTTGAGGTGAGGGGATGGTGGAGGTGATAGAATCACCGGCGAAGGGTCTTATCAGCGGAGGAGAGAAGTGGTGTTACGGTTGAAAGCAAGGATGCAGCGATCAGCTATGGCACTGCCAGGGACGACAAGTCCATCAGTTCGTCGTATGGCGAACGCAGAAATCCTGCTCAGCGCCAGTCCCGCTTCGGAAGCGTCTCTCCTGGCGAAGAAGACAGCCAATCGGCCAAATACCGGTCCCTCGGTGACGAATGACTATCAAGAACCATCATCGCGTTGCATCCACGCTTTTCCAGCCCAATCATTTGATCGCATGACCACCCCGTGCGGGACGTTCGTTACCATACGCCGTCTCTGTATCAAGCGCTCTTCCCTCCGCTCGACTGTCATCTTCGCAAAAGCCAGTGCAACCGCTCCACTAGAATGCACAACATATCCAAGAGATCAAGTACTCCTGTTCGAAGGCGGAAAGGACTTCGTTGCACTCCCGACAACATCCCGGAATCACACAATTGAAGTTCTCTAAGGGCTTGGGAATGGGCGATGTCCAAGTGGAGAGCGTTCGTTTGCGTTCGTCTGGGAAGTCGATGGAGGCTATCACAGGCAATGGGAAGCTGCGAAGGGCATGATATGATGCGGCCGGGCGCTTTGGAGTCTGCCAGAGCCGCTGGAACAGCTCAACCGACTTCGCAGCCGGGGCCGCGCAACGGACGAATCGTTCCTTGCCTTCACCTGACGCTGACTCTTCTCCTTTTCCTTCACAGCAAATCCTCCCCCTCTCGCGGCCTCATCATCCTCAACCGAAACGGCATTAAGAACTGGCAAAAGCCCCTCCTTCCGCGTCAAACATCAATAACAGTGCAAGGGGCATGGGTGTACGTATATGGGGTGGACATGGATGCGTTCCGTATGCAGAAAGGGGAGGGCGAGCACCAGGATACGCCGACGAGACGGAGAGGGAAGAAGACGGATGGTGAATCAAAGGTGGAAAAAGGAGCGACAGTAGAGGGAAAGAAGACAAGGGTGGCGTTATACTGTCATAGCGTGAATAACGTCGCCGGGAACGAAGAGGCGAGCCGACTTGGGGAATTCTTGACAACGTGAGTCCCTGTCTTACCGATACCCCTCGAGGTTCTCACGCTCTTTCTCCCGATAGTCTCTGCGGATCATCGGAAGACGAATCGGCGCCGCCAGCCACATCCACCAATCACGCTCTGACCGAGACCACATCCCTCCCCACCATGCCAACTCAAGCGACCGGAAAGCCGGTCTCACCCGCCCCAGCCAACGCCTCCCGGGCTTCTGGAATGTCCATGACCGCGCTCTTGGAGAAACTGCAAGCTCCGAACACACCACAACGAGATCTCCCGCATTCCAGTTCGTTCCCCTCTACCCAACCGCCGCCGAACGGCATCGCAAGTCCGCACGGGAACCCAGCCGTACCGGGAGGGCAGGACCTGACAATGGCGTTGAAGCAGATGATGGGGTTGAAAGTCACCCACACGTCTAGCCAACCTGCGAATGGAAATCCGAATCTACAGACACCGACGCGGACACCAGCGACGCTTGCGGACAGGCACGTCGCGACTCCGCCGCAGCAGCAACAGCAGATACATCTCGCCCCTGCATTGGGAACGCCCAGCATGCAGAGCCCGCACATACGCCCCGCCCTCGGCAGCCAACAGGGCAGCCAGCAATCATTCGATACACGGTCAGGGCACATACCGTATCCGCCACAAGGGTATCCACTGCACGCACAACACCCGGGCCTTCCCTCCTACCCTTCCAATCAGTCACAGCAGCTGTCAGGATACCCGCATGTGAGTACCATGTCACCGCAGCCGTCGTTCCAGGGACAGGCGCAGCAAAACGGAGACGTCTTTGCCGCGCGAGGGGGACATCTCTTGAACCAGAGTGCCGCAACGCAAGCGGTCGTCAACGCGTGGAACCGACCGCCGCGGGGTGGAATGCCAGAGCAGGGGAACGCAGAGCAGAAGAGGGAGTTTGTGCATGCGTTATTGGGGGCTATACACGTGGGTACCTCTTCGCCTGTTGAACTTGTGCTAATCATGATTCGGTAGACCGATGCGGCGTTCGTGGATCGGCTTTGGCAGGAGTATTGTGCGGCTCAGAGACGGCAGCCGGGTTGAAGGGAGTGAGATGCACTGGCGATGCAAGCGGGGATGTAGCTGTAGAGGCCCATATGCATGGCTTGGTGTGTCGCTTTGGGGGCATGTCCTCATTGAAGGGGTACGATGTTGTGCACTTGATTCCGGCAGGCCGCGACATCATCGACGACCCGACCGTCATCACGTCGCGAGTAGTCATGTTTGAGCCGACTATTGCCCCAGCGTCTATTCGATGGCACCGGGGATGGCATCAGATTGTGCTAGCCACTCCAATGGCATACCATTGCTCGTCCTCGACCAGTTTCGCTTCCACGACGTCTGTCTCTAGTTACACTACCTATAATACAACCCTGACCTAGACCAGCCCTCCTCCACTTCCCGTCGCTCTCGCCTCGTCGTCTCCCTCTACCGGCCCAGCCAACAACGCCGACTGCTCATCCACCTCTTCTCCGCCCGGGATCGCCACGACTCTGCCAGATCGCGTGCGTCGATGACGTTTCTTCGCGAGCCTCCTCGCTGATTTCCCGGCAGCCCAGGTCTTGCCGGCCTCTGCGCAGAATATACGATATATCAGTTACCGTACTATCAGGCTCGGAAAGACCGGATTTACCCGCCGCAGCACCTGTCAACGCCAACGCCAATACCGTCCCCACACTGATAACCGCACTGGCCACCCCGAAATCACACGCCTTATCGAGATGACTCTTCTCCCCCTTGAATCTTGGATCCGTACGGTATACGTGGAGGATGATAGCGACGCTGATGATTTGCAGGATGGCATGAACACTCATGAGAATCGAGACGATTTTCCAGCCCCCGCGACGACGTTTGGCGCGGACTTTGCGTGAGCCTTGGGGGCAGTCGACGCTGTTAGTGTGCTGTGTGGTAAGGGAAGGAGGGGCTTACCGATACCGACGGTGATCACGAGGAGTGTGATCAATGCCACAACACATGGAGCCAAAGCTAATTGCGCCGCGTAACCCGCTGCACACGTCCATCAGCTCAAGCCTTCTCGAAATCGCCACAAACACCTACCAGTCGACCAGAGAATACCTACTCCGAATCAGCACCTCTCGCCCACATTTCTGCCACAGAAGCACTCACAGAACTTCTGCCCAAACTTCTCGCATTCGGAATTCTGCGGGAAAGGCGTACACACCCAATCATCGCCCTCCCCGTCAATCGGCGTATCTTCCAGCCCTTCTGCGCGCTGTCTTTCTGACACCTCGGAGAAGACGGACGAGGCGGATGAGACATGGCGTGTGGCTTCGAGAAGTCGCTGTAGTCTATCGAGCGATGCCGGGAGCGCGTGGTCGTTCGGGTCGGCACGTTCGAGGATATATGCCTCCTGCGGGACATCCCAGAATGCTAGCGCGGACAGGGGGAAGGTTAAGGTAGTGTTGTGCGCAGGTGTTTTGCGTGTACATCTGTTGGCGTATCAGATATGTCCGCTCCTGATCTGTCAGAGCATACGGACCTTCGGTACAAGCCATACCTGTGAAAGCCGGCGATTAGTTCACATTCGCGGAAATCACGAAGCTGCATAAGGGACGTACTTCGTCTGGAAATGTGTTGGTCCAGGGGACGATTCCGTGACGTGTATCAAATCGGGAACGTAGACTGAGAGTATTGTAAGTGTGACGGCGATAAGGACTGTCGTTGGAACATGATGTGACGGGCCAGGGTGCCGTATCGATTCATGTGATCAGTCAGCAAAGAACAGCTTCTAACAAGAGGAAAGACATACGCAGGACGAGCGCGATAGGGAATGGCGCTTTTCGCACGGTCACGGGATGAAGCGTCGGCGAGGGGAGAGTCATGGATGTTGAGGATGTTGTCCGACGATGCGATGGCATTGAAAGGTGATATTTGCTCTGTTGCTTGTAGGGTTCTGCTGGAGAAAAGGGTCAGGACTGGTAGTGAACAAGATGATTTTCGACGTATACGCAGGTTCGCATGACGATACAGCATCTTCCCCATCTTTCGAGATCTTTGCCAACACCGTCTCAGCAGTGAGCTTCTTCATGCACACAGCTCCATACCACAACCAGCGCAGTGATTCTTTTAACTTCACCAGCAATCGTTCCTCTGTCCTCGCATCAGCCTTCGACCGATCTTCCCGCAATGACTCATGTTTCGAATCTCGCAAACAGAAATGCCGAAACGAACACTCACTTCTTCCACGGATACCCAGATTCCGACCCTTTTACCTCGCTACTGCTCTATCCTTCTCCTTTTCGTATACTCTTGCAGGACTTTCGATACTTCTGCCCCTGGCGAGCGATCAAAGGACGTAGGCGAGGCGAAAAACTGATCTACTTAGAAGATCTTTATGTCAAAGGCGAAGTGGGAGGCGAAGGGGAGATGCTTGATGACGTCAAATCTCGGCCAACTCTGGACCCGAGCGAAGACCCTTCAAATCAAACATGTCCAAAGCTTTGCAGACTGCTTGTATAATCGTGCACAAAGGTATCCCAGATCAACGTCCTCCCCATACAGGACCAAACATTTTACTGATCAACAGTTCCAAGAAACGCGAAAGACGTCTTGGCCGAACGAAAACCCAATATTCGGAATCGACCTCCCTACTCCACTGCTGAGGTCCCCGATCAGGCGATATTACTACTCGACGATGCATCGCATCTCATAAGGAACAAGCTCTGTTGAAGAACGATTGATGATATATCCCACTGGTGACCGTTGGTAGCCTCTCTCGGTCCAGTCCTGACACAATACATTTACCAGTCATCAGAATAGCCAATATGACTCGCGGCTAGGGTATGAGCATTTCGGAAACGCCCTCAATTTGGTCAATGTTGTTCTAGGGATTCAGATTTCCACCTTCCCATCCAACTCAGACTAGGAGCGCAGTATAGTTGTACAATTCTCACGAACTTACTGGTATCCGGCAATGAATGGACAGGCATTCGTCAAGGTGTCCCAATCTAAGTGGCTCATGACGAAGAATGTTATCGGTTTGCCAGCGAAATCGATTTCTCTGTTCTTCTGCGGCCCACATATGGGCCCTCAATCTCCTGTTTCTGTTTCAACAGTCAAAAGAGACACTGGACAGCTGGCAAAGTACATTATATCTGTGTCGCAATCGATACCTCGACACGAGGTTTGCGAAATGGAAACAACGAAGGAAGCGAGTACTGAACGTGGTTTGCCTTGCGCGGAACCATGTAAGGGGTGCGCGAATGCCTACTCTAGAGCTTGAATTGGCTGTCGGTGTACTGACCCGTTGTTGTATCGAACACCCTGGTAAATGTCTCTCCGTCAGAACACAGAAAGATCAAAGGGACATGAGACGCATACCACAACAGTCGGTCCGTCACTGCACTTGCGTCGTCCGCGAATGAAGTTCCGGTGTTGTCTTACGCGTGCTGTGAAGCATCTCCGGGAGCATGAGATGGTGCAGAGCTTCCGGAAATGATCGAGGGACCGGCCCGCTGCATTCCAGCAACTCACAGCCTGTGTAGCTGTCTCTTTCCGTCGAACTGGATCCTTCTGGGTGGAGGTAACTGTATTACCGCGATGTTGTGCGGAGGAGCGGGTGACCATTTGCTCACCTTGCCGGAAATTCTATCACGTCGAGGACACTGCGCATTGCTGCGTGCCTTTCCGATATACTTTCTGACCTGATATGACATTTGAGCTCTGTATCCACAGTCGATGGAGCCGCAGAATCCAGCGCAATGATAGACCGCCAGACGAGTCTTCAATGACATTACAGCTCAATTCCCGCGGGTTTCAAAGCCTAGTGTTGTCCATCACAACTTTCACTGGAATCGAGCGAATAGCTTCGGAGATGGAGCGTGCAGGGTGTAGTTCGTCAACGCAAACTCTTCCCTGTACGGTAGGTTAGCCATCCCTCCCGCTACTCCTAACTATTATTGTTGAGGACTATGCTCAGATTACCGCTATGTAATCTCCTGCTGCGATTGGCTACTTACTCCTCACTTCTTGTCTTCATGACCTGCCTGCATGCCTTTCTTTGAGTCCCATTGCCGATATGACGTATAGAAGTTGGAAGGCGTGAGCTGATCCCAGCCCCAAAAGTCAGTGTCTTCAGCTTGTGTTGAGTGCGCGACGGTGCAGCTGCGGCTAAGAGATCTGGAAACGATAGCCGCAAACAAAGCATATCTTGAAGCGGCAATGGTCTTAACCTTCCACTGTTGAGTAGCAATGTCGAATTGAAACATAGTATGTTGAATAATTGCCTGACTTAGCTCAGTTGCAATGAATCACGTCTTGTGATCATGGCCGATAGCGGCGGGTGTTGAGTGCTCAATGAAAGCTCAAACTTTTCTCCAGACGAATAGGCGCCACGGACGCTGCAGGGTTCGTGCTCCCCATCCTCGTTCTACCGATGTCTATATCAGGTGTATCCGTTCGAAAGAGGAACGGACCGACATTCAGCTTGTACGAGAAATTTGGTTATATGAAATACGTCGAGCCGAATCTCGACTTGATCATGGGGAAAATTCCAGTCGATCTGTAGCAACTGCAACTCCTTTCTGGCCGGATGCGCCTCTTGGCTAACCGGTTGAAATTGACTGTGGCGGATTCGCCTTGACCCGCTCACTGGAGAGTCTCCGTCCTTTCAGTCAGATCGGGTATGCGACTTATTTTCGCCTCGAAAAGTGCCAGCAAACACCTGCGGTTATTTCTTACGCTTTGTCAGACTCCTATTCACAGTACGAAGAGCCGTGTAGAGCGTCGTTCCTTTCTGCTGAGCGATTACTACTGATTCCACTGGGTCGATCGGAAGTCTCTGGCGATGTAGCCAGACTTACCAAGGCATCATAAATATAGATACGAGTGCATCATTCCTTCGGGTGATCTGCGAAACTTTCGATTAAAGATCCTTTCGGTCTGCAAATATAATAGACGGTAGGTCCCATAGAAGTGGATGTAAGGGGGCTAGAAGTCAATGAAGACTGATACCTGCTGCTTGCTACAGGTAATCAATCCATCGCTTGGCATAGCATCATGTCCTCTTCCGAGCTAGAAAAGCTCTTCGCCAAGGCAATGCAAGCAGTGAAGACAGGAAAATATGAGCCGCAACTTCAGGAAAGGCCCCTACCTCCCGCGCGATACACGGATTGCGACAATCTCGATTGCGACAATCTCGATCAGGAAGAGGCTGGTAGCGATGAATCTCATGATTCAAACCACTCGAGAAATCGTCCGGCTCAACCTACAGTAAGCAGCATGTTCTCGTAGTTACCCCTTCCCCTTCCTCGTCAAGCTACCTGATCTCCGCATGCGCTCATTCACGTATTGCAGGCTTTGACCCGTGAATCAAGAACGATTGAGCCGAGTCTCTTGCACCATCATCCTGAACCTTCTGTCCCACATCCTACCTCTCTAGTTTAGGGGGGCAAGTCGCAGGAGAGAACTACAACTGCTTCGCGGCACAGCCCTCGCTTGTCGACAAGGATCGGGAGCCAAACTGACATGGCCCCACGCTCCGTTTCCAGGTACGTACGGTTTCCGTAGAGCTTCCTACAAGCTCCTGACTGATTGGTACATGCAGTTTATCGGAGCCGACACCTGAATTTATGGAGCATCTCACCCTCTATCGATACGGGTTTATGACAGGAGAAGTATCAGGGCCTGATCTGCTGAGCTTTCACATGCGTCAACCGTATCAGCCATTCACGATCGTTCGATCTCTTCGTAGGAGCTCCTGGCCATCTATTCCTATGGAGAGGATTGAAAGTACGCAGGCTTTTTACGACGATACACCTTCCTCCTCAGGCCCTCCATCCAGGACAGAAACCGAAAACAGCGAATAAAGACACTTTCAGAATCGATGTTCAGCGTTTTCGGCCATCTTATCGCTACATAGAGTCCCTGTATCCCTAAACCACTCTACCTGGTCGATCCTATGCGAACGTGGATCGGTTGACCGAGGATAGGGTCAGGTATATCGCGGCCAAAGTTACCTATGGCATCGTCAAGAGGAACACCTTGACAACCAGACCAAGTAGTCAGTCACTTGACCACTCTCTATAGGTAGCAATTTCCTGTAAATAGGACTATCATTTTACGTCAAATCTCATTCTAGCCAGACAGGATATTTTCAGAAGGGAACCTTTGAGTTCAGATCTGTTGCTGGTTGGGAAGTGGATAGCGCGAATGTTGGGATGCGTAAAGGCAAAGCTCTTGCGTCACCGGGTCATTCAAGTGCAAAGAGAGACTTGAATCGATGTTCAGTCTGCAACGACTTGACCTGCAAACGAACGATCCTGTCAGACTTTCGAAAACTCTTCCAAGCAAATAGAGTGACCGAATGATCGCCT
The DNA here is from genome assembly GCA_001599735.1 of Naganishia albida. Lineage (NCBI taxonomy): Eukaryota > Fungi > Basidiomycota > Tremellomycetes > Filobasidiales > Filobasidiaceae > Naganishia > Naganishia albida. The sequence continues at coordinate 67,427 of BCHV01000027.1, read as the reverse complement.
GGCAAGGAACACCAGTGATCTATAGGTATCCTGACATATGCAAAACACTAATCTCCGCCTGTAGCTGGCGCGTCGTTTTACTGTAGCAAAGCTATTACAACAAGAAGAATACTCGTCGTGGCATTTATGTGATCGACGATAGCCTGCATACTACACTGAATACAGATCTGCAGTATCTACGCCCGCGAAGTCGCCTTATAGCCGAAAGAATTAAAGAAGAATATTCCTCCCAGGCAGGCGCGCATATCTTACTAATTACCTGTATTCAGATGGAACATCGGAGGTCACACACATGCTTCTGTGAAAGTTCTGTACCGGTACCATGGAAGAAGAATACAGCATATTCATATTGCATGAGAGGTGGGATGAATGACAAGGTGATACACGTCCCGAAACCGCGAATAAGACCAGTGTCCGCGTTGAAAGTTCACACAGATTGAAGGGAAAAACAGTCGCTGCTACCTGTCTGGCGATTGTATATGGACATCTCCTTGTCAAGCGGCAAGTCACCTTCTCTGAGAGGAACTTTACTCGATCGCAAGATCAGAGTTTTACAAGTTCGACTCGCAGAGACTCGTGATGTTACCTGCTTGACTTGTCTTTTGTCGAGGGACTACGCAGTGGTTATGTAATACTCACCTGTCTTAGCGACTTTGCCTGTTATCTTGATGACTAACCTCGATCACTCAAGGGTAGCTAGCACTTGATTCGAGAGGTTAAAGGTAGTGTCAATCAAAATACCGTATTAATTTGCGTGATCTTTTACAGAATACATCCAGTGGCAAACCGAAGGGTGGCTTAATATACGTGTTTGGGTTATCAGGGGAAAGCTACTTTACCAAGGGCACAACTGTCCATGTCAGTATACAGGCGGGCTGTGGTATGCTCGCCGCAATGTGGTGGGAGTCACCGCACTGTGCTGAGGGTCACCGCACTGCGCTGAGAGTCGCCGCATCGGATGATGAGCAATCTCATAACAGCAGTATCGCCATGTTGACGCGGCGAGATCTGATAATTAGCCTACCGGCTCTCCGTTTTCCCAGCTGCGTGGTGTTTGGTGTCTGGAAGAAGTACCCGATCAAGAACTTTCCTGTTCCAAAACTTCAGGTAGGACTTTTGGAATAGTCTGGAGTCGAGCATTTTCAGATACGATGCATGGCAAGTGTCTTGGGGATTATTATCGAGCTCTGTTTGCACCAGGTCCTCCGTAGAAGCCGGTGCGCCCCCCTCTCAAAGGGCTTGCATTTATCCTCCCCAAAGATTTCTCCCTTAATCCGTGCTGGATATACTTATACGGTCTTTAAGATGACGCATTTCTGGTCGCCCATACTTCTTGATAACTCGAGCCAGTCTGAAATGCTACGACGCGCTGAAACCAGTGAAACCCGCGGCTGAAACGCCGGATTCCCCCGGTCGCGACGAAATTCGGCCGCCGAGGCGGATGCAAACTCGAAAAATCGGGATCTCAGCCCAGAGGCAAAACACGACTTGAACGTGCAAGTTGCTGCTTGGTTCCCTGTCGGTGAAGGCCAGGATACCCGCCAACGATGTCATCTTCCCGTATCGTCCGACGAGCAACGACGCTCCCCCGACTCGCCGTTTCCCGTCGTGCCATCGCGCTCGCCAGGCCGACAATCGCCTCGACCACCGCGATCTCTGCGCGATGCGTTGTCCCGATGACGTCGAATCTCGGACATCGGTATGCTTCTGCTGCTGCGGCTGTGAAAGAGGTTGAGGCGGAGGAGAAGGAGAGGGTGTTGCCGGTTCTGAAGGAGAAGGATTTGGCCACGTTGAGGCGGCAGAGGAATATCGGTGTTTCCGCGCACATCGATTCGGGTGAGTTCTCTATCTATTTTACTATATATTTGGTGCTCGCACGTCCGGCGTGGTCGAGTTAAGGATGCAAGCATGCTCATCTGGTATGCGGACTCGCATATGACCGGATCGCGTTGCATTCTTCGTACGGCTATCTGGATCACAGTCACGATCACACCGCGCGCATGATAGAGTGCTGATTCTGCTTCTCTTTGTCCTACCTTTCCCCTTCTTCCAATAGGCAAGACGACCCTTACCGAGCGAATCCTCTTCTACACCGGCCGTATCCGTGACATCCACGAAGTCCGCGGTCGGGACGCTGTCGGCGCCAAGATGGACTCGATGGAGCTCGAACGTGAAAAGGGAATCACCATTCAATCCGCGGCCACATTCGCGGATTGGGAGTCGCGTCTCGCACCGGGAGAGCTCGGTCAAGGGGGCGTTGAGAGGAAGGATGAGTGGGAGCAGGGCAAGAGGGAGCGATACGCCATCAATATCATTGATACCCCCGGCCACGTCGATTTCACGATCGAGGTAGAGAGGGCGTTGAGGGTGTTGGACGGTGCGGTGTTGGTGTTGTGTGCGGTTTCGGGTGTGCAGGTGAGTGCTGAGTGCCGTGTCGAGCGAGCGAAAGCAGGCAGCTACGAAATGCCGCGGTTGTCGACAAGTACAACATTTTCGGCAAAAACAGTGCTCACTCTGTTGCTTCCCGCAGTCGCAAACTATCACCGTCGACCGACAAATGCGACGATACAACGTCCCTCGACTTGCCTTTGTCAACAAGATGGATCGAGCCGGCTCGAACCCGTTCCGAGTGGTCTCTCAACTTCGAGGCAAGCTGAAGATGAATGCGGCAGCGGTACAGGTCCCAATCGGGTCCGAGGCGGATTTCCGAGGAGTTGTTGATCTAGTTAGGATGAAGGCCGTCTACAATGAGGGTGTCAAGGGGTGAGTCTCGTCTTTTTCGCGTTGTCGCGGGATCGCGCTGACCATTCGCAGTGTCGACGTTGTCGAATCCGATGAAATTCCCGCCGAGCTGCGCGATCTCGTGGACGAAAAGCGAGCGGAAATGATCGAGGCTCTGGCCGAGGGCGACGATACCTTCTGCGACCTATTCCTCAACGAACAGCCGATCACGACATACGACATCGCCACCGCCATGCGACGCGCCACCGTCGGTCTCAAGTTCACCCCCGTCTTCATGGGATCCGCATTCAAGAACACCGGTGTGCAGCCTCTGCTGGACGGCGTGTGTGCGTACCTCCCCAACCCGGCTGAAGCGCCCGCCGAGGCGCTCGATACCTCGCTTCCCGCCACGGCCCCACCTGTGCCGTTGGTCCCGGCCGCGCAGGCACCGCTCGTCGGTCTCGCTTTCAAGCTGGAAGAAGGACGGTACGGCCAGCTCACGTACATGAGGATCTATCAGGGTACCTTGAAGCGGGGTGGGTTGATCTACAACGCGAGGACAGGGAAGAAGGTCAAGGTGCCGCGGTTGGTGAGGATGCATAGTGACGAGATGGAGGTGAGTCGGCCGGAATGCGGCTCAGATTTCGAGCTGACAGACTTTTAGGACGTCGACTCAATCGGTCCCGGAGAGATCTGCGCCATGTTTGGTGTCGAGTGTTCTTCTGGTGACACGTTTACCGATGGAACCAGTACATTTTCGATGGTGAGTCCCACAATGAATCATCGAACTCTGCTGACCCCGTTGTAGAACTCGATGTTCGTCCCCGAACCCGTCATCTCCCTCTCCATCCGCCCCGAAGGCAACGAGACCCCCAACTTTTCCCGAGCGCTCAACCGATTCCAAAAGGAAGACCCGACGTTCCGAGTACACGTCGATTCTGAATCCCAGGAAACCATTATCTCGGGAATGGGAGAACTCCACTTGGACATCTACGTCGAGCGAATGAAGCGAGAGTACGGCGTGTCGTGTGTGACCGGTAAACCGCGAGTCGCGTTCAGGGAAACGATCACGAGCTCGAGTACGTTCGACTATGTGCACAAAAAGCAGAGTGGTGGTGCCGGTCAGTTCGGTAAAGTCAAGGGATACCTCGAGCCGATGGAGATGGATCCGGAAACGGGCAAGGACACGGCGTTCGAGAACCGGGTTGTCGGTGGTAACATCCCGACGCAGTACATTCCCGCTATCGAGAAGGTGAGTAAGCGTACGGCTTGTCAGAATAGTTGCCAACAAACCGTAACAGGGATTCGTCGAGGCGCTCGACCGAGGAATGCTCACCGGCCACCCTATCAACGGTTGTCGATTCGTTCTGGAAGACGGAGGAGCACATGTGCAAGATTCGTCCGAACTGGCTTTCCGACTGGCCGCATTGGGAGCCTTCAAGGAGGCATTCAACAAGGCCCGTCCGGTCATCTTGGAGCCGGTGATGACAGTCGAAGTGGTTGCGCCGATAGAATTCCAAGGTATGTGGCTCGATCGTTCGTGAGGATGTTTGCTGACGTACCCCTAGGCAGCGTCATTGGTGCCTTGAACCAGAGAAAGGGAACGATCATCGATACCGAAGTCCGGGACGACGAATTCACGTTGACGGCCGAAGTCGCGCTGAACGACATGTTTGGCTATTCGAGCCAGTTGCGTGGTATGACACAGGGCAAGGGTAAGTCATTCGCACGAATGCTGGGGATCCGGGCTGATGTTTTCTCGTTACAGGTGAATTCTCTATGGAGTACAAGGTAAGATGATTCGCCAAGTACAGGTCAATTCCATACTTACCTCGTCTGTCTAGACTCACTCCCCCGTCATGCCAAACGTCCAAAAAGACATGGTCGATGCATACAGGAAAAAGCAGCTTGCCAAGTAATAGGTCCGCCTGCAACACACCATAGCACTCACTTCTCATCACGGTCACCTTGGACATCATAGACACTACCGCGTTGTACTTCTCAGGGCATATTCTGATCTTCGCATTGATTCTGCGCATCATCTCTCTTCTCAGGAGAAATTCACCGGATACCGCCGCAACGCTGCTTTGGCGACAGTCCTTCTAGCACATCGGCATGATCTGGACAAGCCCGCGTCCATTGCCCGTGAGACTGAATGGAACTGCACATAGGAGACATTCAACTTTGTCATTGTGGCGGTCCTCTCGCTACATATCACATCACTTGCGATTCAGCTTTGAAGCTCTATCCAGTTGTGTTGTTCGGGCGCGGCAATCTGGAAGCCGGAAAACTACCTGCCGTCGTTTGTGGCCTCATCGAACTGATGCTATCGATCTCCATCAGCTCAAAACCCAAGCTTTCTTCCCGGGCGGTCTTTCTATCTAGAAAAAAGTCAAATATCAGTAGGACTTCCTGCCGACAAGCTGTTGCAGGGTTCACCTGCTCCGCTGGACCTGACGCTGTTCAATCCAGTTGCAGCGGAGCGCGAGGAAGAAGGCCAGCTTGTGGCCTTTCCCTCGGACCAATCTGGACATGGTCCGGAAACCTGGTCCGCAAAGATGACTCGTCTCAGACCCCACCAGAGTACTCCCATCCAATGCATGTCGCCATACAAGATATCCTGATCTTCGAGTTCCTCGTTGACCCCTTCATCCCTAATGAAATGGCCCCGAAAGAGCGCATCCTTCAAGGTGGTCTCGAGATCCTCGCAAACGCTATTCATCCAGTCTTGAATGGTACTATTTTCTTGGCCCCTTTCCCCCTGTTGCGACTTCAACGGAGGCTCTACACCAAAATGTCGCATGATGTGATGTAATTGCCCTGCGCCCATCTTTTCAAGCTCTCCTGGGTTCTGCAGGAGCCGCTCCAGCTCGGCCAGAGCCTTTTCGAGGTACTGCACCTCCCCCTGCAATGTCGCCCGGAGGCTTACAGGACTGAACTCCTCGCGCCATGCTTTCGTGTGCATACCTCGGTCCCTGATGCTTGGCTGCTTCATTCCCGTCACAACTCGACGAACTTGCTGGCAAAACCTTTTCAATCCTTGACATATCGGGTCGGGAATCGTACCTTCAGCCACGGCCGCAGCAAGGTCATCGGTGAAGCTTACTTGCCGAAACGGCTGAAGGACAGGAGTATTTGACATGCTAGATCGAAGCCGCAGCAGTGTACAGTAAGGAGTATCAGATGGCGTGGAGACCGCGCGCCGCGATTCAGATGCCGTCGTCCATGTTGGGCTATATAATGGGCGCGGTTCCGGTTGTTGAGAAGAGCTTCTTCTGGCCAGCTTCGCATTCCTTTGTACAGACATGGTCGGTCGTTCCCAGATTTGATCTCCGCCCAAGGGGACCTAAAGGCAGGGCTTGCGCATTTCGGCCTAGGGATGATTCCAAACGCTGCCCCGCCCGACCTAGCTTAGAACGACTTTCGTGGTACCGGATGATAGCAACATATCCGAAGACGCATTCGGTGCTTCTACAGCATGCGAAGTTTGCAATGCTTTGAAAGCGAAGGTTGATCGGCCCGCGCAGGCTGAATGTCTAGCGTTTGATTATTGACGGCGAAACGAGACAGCTGTTCGGTTACACAATCGCTCGCTAGGGGCGGAGGTGCGGCTTGGAAGAGATATCTGAGATATCGTCCTTTGGCACGAAAGCCGCCGGCTGCGTCGCGAAATAGCTGCAGATATACTGCTGTATCGGTCTTGCGTTCCTTGTCAGGTGCATCGTCACGTCGTACTCACCCACGGAAGGCTCGCACTCAGACTGACAAGCCTTCTGTCAAGCAATTATGAACCTATGCTCGATCCGCTTCAACCTGATCATGCCAACGCGCGTGCGCATCGGCGGCGAATCCAAAAACGTAGGTTCCGCATTTTGGACATACATCGTCGACGTCGGGTCCATGTTCGTCAACAATGGCAGCTGTACCGATGTCGCCGTTTGCTGGGTCATCGGCCTTCTGCTCCTTGACGATTTGCGACCCCTTGCCCATCCCGGTGCTGTTCGCGGTTGCATTGGCTGCTTGGGTTTCTTGTTTCTGCGACGTTGTCCCAGGAAGCTTGGCGAAAGAGCGCTCTTTCGGTACATTCCCGCCTGAGAACAGGTTCTCTTTTTTTGTTGATGTGGCGGATGCTATCGGAACGACATCTCCGACGGACTCCTCGTCATCTGACAGCTCAATCACCTCCCCTTTTCCCCATCCGCTGCCTGACAATCCATATCGCTGCATCATCTCCTCGCGGATCTCTTTCGGCAAGGCTGCCAAAACGTCCATGTCGATTTGGGGTTTCTGCGTGGTGAGCGAGGGTGGGGGTGCGGTCGTCTTGAGGTCCGTAACGGCGAGATTGATGCTATGCAGGGGTCAGCGGAGAATCACAAAGCGGAATAGATAGGAAACTTACACGTAGACCTCGTATTCCCGACCCTCGGCGCCATCCTTGCCCCTTCCCAATAACGACAGCAAGACCCGGTCACCCAAAACCTTCATCACCTTCTCCGCTCTCTCCCTTCTTCCGATCCCGGTATCAAACACAAACGCCGGTATGGCCGCGGACTTGCTCTGCGTTGAGGCAAACGTCCGGATGTTGACCCGCATTTGCGAGGGATATCGTACCCATTTGAGGTCCCGCGTGGTCGGTTGATGGAAGTCGATTCCGCGCGCAAATCCATCTCCAGAGGTCAATTCCTCCTCCATCCTCTGTAATAGCTTCTCCATCAGCGTCAAGGCCTGCCCTCGAATCACCTCCCAAGTCCGCCATAGCGTCGCAGCGTAGCTATCCTCGACGCTGATCTGCGCGGGATACCGCGGGCTGGGTTTGACCGCGATTTCGTCGATTCCGTGAAGGAGTCCCCATAGAACGGCGCCTTGCGACGGGAAGAGCCGACGGAAGACGGCCTGTGGGACGAGTGTGCGGATGTCATGTATCGTTGGGTTGTCGGAAAGTGCTGGACATGTCGTGCGGAGTTGGCTGACGATAGCGGAGCCGTATCCTTGAATGTTCCGTACTGGCTGAGGATCCAAGAACGCTTGCAACTCCCCTTGCGCTATCTCTACCTCCCCGGCCGTTGTATTTCCCTCCTCCCGATGATCGAACCAAACGGCCTGGCCCGCCGGCTTTCCCACCCCGACCATCATCTTCGCAACCATCTTGCACTCTGCCACGCCGCCAGAAGACGAAAGACCCGTTTTGCGAAGGATAAGGTGTCGGAGGAAAGCACACAGGTGGGTAGCGGCGATCAGGCGTTGTGAAGGGACGAACGACCTGGGTGATGGCGTCCGATCTTTTGTCGATCTTGTGTCGATGGCGTCGCTGGATCCATCCAGAGCTGAGGGGGCTATCTTCCCCTCCAGTACCATTGGATACCAGAAACCCTCCTCATCTTGCCCATCCGCGTGATCGTTCACATCCGGCACATCCAAGACCTTCCGCACTGTCTTCGGGAGCCGGAAGAATGCCTCGCCCTTCTCTAGACAGGGAATCAACCTTCCGAAACATGTTCTGTAGAGGAGGACATACCATTTCGCTGAGGTTTGGAGGACAGATGGGCATCCACAAGAGCAGTCACGTCGATAAATACCTGTCGAAGCGTAGTCAGCGAGGAAGATCGAGATCCGATTGAAGGGGGCGCGTACTTCGTCCATTCCTAGCTTCTCGGCTCCAGGAAAGGAACGGGTCGTGTATTCTGGCTTGAAGGAGGGATGAGCGATGAACCAGAGAACGACAGGTTGAAAATCGGGCAATACAGGTTGACAAGCGGGAGAACAGCGTTCTATGAGACGGCTTAATGGCTGGACGCTTTGTGTCATTTGATCAAAGCCGATCGGTACACCGCCGTTACGCGGGCTTCGCCCGCTGAACTCGTTTAGATGGAGGAGAAATGCTGTTCGGCTTGACGGTGAAGGCGTACGACCGCGCCCGGCCGTCTATTCTTTCCTTTCGACTTGTAGACAGCATCCACTCACAAAGAACTCGCGAACAACCATTGTTTACGCGTACGGCGCAGATTATTCCGGTCTTTGCACAGTGCAGATAACCGCGGCTATGCCGGATCTCTCTTGTAGTACGTGCTCGAGGCAACACAGCATGCGCATACTCCGAAGTGCCGCTCCCACATACTGATATACAACCGCCGTAGACACGCAAGGGGACGGCGATGTCAGGGTCCCGTCATACGGCGGTCTGTTTGTCGTCACCATCGGTAAGCTCTCCAGCGTGTACTGATTCCGGGAGGAGCATGCTCCAGAGTTGTAGGACCTCAGCGCACCAATGTGGTCTTGATTGCGCCATACGGCGCAGGCCTAGTCTCGTCGTTTTGCGACCGTCGGACAATGTCTACCACAACGCGTCCACGTTCCGTTCTTCTTGGACCATGCATCCCTTCTTGCAGCACCATTCAAAGCCACATCCCAGATGAACCATCGGAGGAGACACCATCTGAACCCAATCACTCAAGAGAACTCACCTCATCCCTCTTTCTCTTCCCGCTCGTCCCCTCCTCATACCCGACGACCGAATCGACAATCCACTTAACCGCACTACTCGCTCTCCGATACGCCGAAAGGTCCTCTCCGTCGACAAGCACCAACTCCGGGCCGCGAGATACCGGCTGTTCCCCGTCGACGGTTGGCTGATTAATTTCGGAAGGCCGTTGTCCGAGGCGGGTATCAATCACGGTCCCGCCTTGATTGCGGATGATGTCGCATGCTTCCCGGATATTCTGGAGCTTGCCCAACCCCAAGGCCCTCGCTTCGTACGAGACCGTCGCGAACAGACTCTTCTGTGTGATCCCTATCGGACGTCCTTCCAGCGAAGGGTCCAGTCTCCGCGCAACGCCTAGACTTGTCCGGTCAGCGAGAACTGCGAGAGGCGGAGAAGAGACGAACCGACGTAGAAATTGTCTTGATCTAAGGCGATGATGAGACGCCCCATCGTTGGCGTACTGCGAGACGGAGGGGAAAGAGGAGTCGAGGTTGGAAAGTGTTATGGAGGTGGAACGGCGATTGCTGAGTCGGCGGCCGGGCCGAGTGCGCGAAAATTAGTGGTTTCATGGTTATTGCCAGAGACCATGTGGTGTGTTGTTTCGGGCAGATATCGCGAGATTTTGGCAGACGATAGTCATGATACAGTCCTCAGGCCAAATTCAGATAGTATTGTTCTGGGTCAGCTTTAGGGTTTCCGCGTGAACATAACTTCAACGCAGACTCTTGAGTAATGCAAGCATATACTGGTACCAATGCCGCATTTTTTTCCGACAAGGCGGCCAGCAATAACGCGTCCGAAAGGCCAAAAGAGCAGAGAGGCCCCGTTGACATCAAAGAACACTGGCTCACTCTGAGTCTGCCGATACTCGTTCGATGATCAAACCGATGGCTTCACGTATTTCGATCGCCACAATCAGCCGGGAATGGGACAGTTACTTGACGAATCGACTTTAACCTCGTGTAGACGTTGGTAAGGACGAGACAATGCAGAGTCAGAGACGCCTGGATCATATCAGGTCGAGGAGCTTAAAGATATGGCCAGCAATCTGAATGTCTGCATATGGTTATACCCAGCCTCACGACCCTCGAACTAGTGCTCCGCATGACTAACGAAATCTCGATTCTATTCACAATTTTAGTCTTGGTCATGTTTAATCGACTTGTTAAGCGGCAAGTCACCTTCCCTGAGGGGAACTTTAATCGATCGCAAGATCTGAGTTTTGTCAAGTTCGACTCGCAGAGACTCGTGATGTTACCTGCTTGACTTGTCTTTTATCGAGGGACTACGCAGTGGTTATTTAATACTCGCCTGTCTTAGCGACTTTGCCTGTTATCTTGATGACTGACCTCGATGACTCAAGGGTAGCTAGCACTTGATTCGAGAGGTTAAAGGTAGTGTCAATCAAATACCGTATTAATTTGCGTGTCTACAAAGTTACAATTCAGTGGCAACAGAACTGGCTCTTTTTGTAAGTGTTTTGGCGTTTCAGAAGAAGGCTACAATATCAGGGGAATTGTCCATAGCATTACCAGTCAAACCTGCCTGCAGTCGTTCACCGCAGCAGGCATTGTCCATCGCACCACTGCTGTCGGTCATCCAGCGCATCAGTCTCATAACACGACTATGTTCGACTATCTCCCAAGCCTCGTCCCAATTCATGATTTCGCAGTTCCGATATTCGCGATCTGTCTTGGTTATTCTCGTAAATCGCGATCATTCGAGAATGATGGTCTCATTCATGACTAGTCACGAGTTTGGACTCAGTACGGCATTCAGACTCGCTTATGAGATGAAGCGGCGAGGCAGCATTGAAGATACCAGTGCTTCATTGGCCGGAATTGCTCGTAAGACCGCAGTGCTGCCGCTGTCATGAATGACTTACACCAGCTCGGAGGCAAACGATCGCGCGACCTCTGACCGGGACATGCTTTAGCGAGAAAGTGTCATGTGGACGACTAGGGTCTTGCTGAAAGTATTGGCTGAGCTTGTGACCATCAGGAACCTTCTGGGTCTGCTTCACCCCTTGCAAATCCTCTCTATCGTAGGCGTCTTAGTCTCGCTGAGGTATTAGGGTCCCGGGCGTACGCCCGCGCTCGTGCCACCTGAAAATCTTTTTGTCCGCGGGATCTGATTTATGAATTAAGAGCAAGAGTCTTAGACATATATGATTTCTCATCCTCAGCAGCTGTCTCCGCTTCCAAGAGAATTATAGACCACTTCCAGCTGGGTCAAGCCGCCGAGCTCCCCCGAAATGCCCGACTACAACAGACCCAACTACAATCTAAAGGCCGAGGACGTTGATCCTCTGACGAGTCCGCCAATCGATCAGTTGATTCTGTGGGCCTGCAATGGACGGAAGGAACGTCTTGTCGAGCTTTCCGACTGGACCTGGCTGGGTCTGAGATTCCCGGGTACTCCGGTCCGAAGACATCCTATAGACTCAAGTTCTATTGCCGGGACGTTCAGTCTGTTAACGAACGGTTGGAAACGGTAAACGCTGCGATGGAGAGGTGCTTTGGCACGAGGAGTGTCGAGGGCTGTACTTTGTGGGTCACAGGATCTCAATTTGCTTTGGTTGCTAGAGATTTCAGGAAGGAATACCTGAAGCTCGAAGAGACAAAGTCCACCCAATTGGCTCTGTTGGACATTTGGGTCGACGACATTTTGGAGAAGTTGAAAGCCATGTGAGTATTACGAGCCGACTGCTGCTTGACAGCTGCTTCACTTGCTATCATCGCTGACATGGTCATCTGCTGCGTTTCCCCATATCAGTGAATCATGGTCATCTGCTGCGTTTCCCCATATCAGTGAATCCTTCGCGGAAGCGGAATCGACGGTCGATCACACCTCCAGCACGTCCGGGCTCCTCTCCGCACCCTCTGACGTTAGGCTCCACAGTCTCGCTCTCCCTCCGAGCTCGTTCGTCAGAGGAACTCCACCCCCGTGCGTCTTCCTGGTACCGACCCCACGAATACGATAGCCACCTAACATGTTAGGAAACGTCCGAGATTCATCTCCATCGATACACCTCCGGACGCAGCCTCTGACAGCTCGACAGCTCCGCCTGAACGCGAGTCCAACCGTCAGCGGGTAGCCAAGGTGAGCTCTCCCCCACATCATTATCGTCGTCGCGCTCCGCTTATACTGCATCTTCTCAGCTGCCCTCCACCACGGCCACAATTGGATCAAGCAGGAAGAATCCACCTCCAGACAAGCGGAAAAGAGGAGTAGGTGCTCGCCGGATTTTCATGTTCTCTCCAACCTTGGCTGACGGGATGCCTAGTTGCTGAATCGCAGGAAAATTTTGCTGTCTCTGAAGATTCTTCGGAAGACGATAATCCTCAAGACTGCGATTTTCGTTTGCCCGAAAAAGTATCGAACAAGAACGATGGCTCGTCGGGCGGGGAAGATCGATCTGTCGGATGAAGAGGAAGACGTTGTCTTTGTCAACGAGACAAAGAACAGACTCGCCAAGATTCGACGGATAGGGCGGCGGCAGCGAAGGGAACGCCAAAGCTGGCAAAGTAGCGCGATCGTCGATCACACCGAAACCCAAAAAAGAAGATAGCCAGGGGCTCGCAGAGCACCGCCGGTACAATCACACCCGCACAACAAGGACGCTCCTCGCAAGAGACGTCAGCCTTCCTTTCAACACCTGCGGAAATGTCTGCGCCTGCGACGTCATCCATCTCCGGCTTCCCGAGTCTGGGATTTGTCACTCCATCTACGACCGCAGACGATCAGGAAGGTGGTGCCGACGAGGAGGACGAGGGAGAGACCGTTGACCGTCGGAAGAAGCAGAGGTCCAAGGTTTGGGACCACTTCACGCTCGTCACGAAGTACGGAAAGGGTCAGGGACTGTGGCAATGCCATGAATGCGGAGAAGACGATATCGCTGCAAGACTCAACAGTACCAGCAATCTTCTATCGCACGCGCAACTTCGCTGTCCCAAAGTCTTGGCAATGATCTCAGGGAATCCCAGGGACAACAATCAAGCAACGCTTGGAGGCTTCAACGTCGTCATCCCACCGATCACGAAAAGTCGCTTTATCGACATGATTGTCGAATGGGTCGCGGTCGCGGGTTTGCCTTTCACGACGGTTGGATGCGGACTCCTGCGAGACATATTCAAGTTTCTACACCCGGACGCTTTGTTACCCTCGGCCGATACAATCTCTCGGAAGTTCGAGTTGGCTTAAGAGGCAACAGAGAAGGAAGTGGACGAGCGTCTGAAGGGAGTGTCGTCGACGATCCATTGCGCACACAACGCGTGGACGGACCCCGCCCACAAACATTGCTTTTTCGGAATCTATGCATCTTATGTCGATGACCATTTCGTCGACCGTCGAATATTGCTTCGGCTCATGCACTTGAAGGGACGACATATCGACCCCCGGTTATGCGAAGGACTTTTCGATCTTTTCAACGAACTCGGAACCGCCAACAATGTCGGGCCAGGAACTGTCGACAATGCCGGAAACAACATCACTGCGGCCGACCGACTGAACGCGCGACTATGCGTCGAGCTGATGCTGGAAAGACCCGGCGACCCCATGCGGTGTCTCTGTCATATCGCCAACCTAGCGGCAAATGACTATCTCGAAGCAGAACGTGAGTTCGTTCCTGGGCGTCCAGCCGACTGTACGATCAAGATTGCTGATAGTTGCAACGGTGTTTGGCAGAGACGCTCGAGGCGAAAGACTATCAATACAAGCCCGACATGATCCCATCCATGCGCGTTGTCGGACAGGACGGTATACACAGCCTGAATGAGCTCAATGAGCTGGCGGAGACGGAGGAGATCGAGGACGAGGGCGCTCGTGCTGGTGCTGTAAGACTTTCGCTCGGGGTGTGATAATGATCATGAATTCTACATCATGAATATTCTTGCGGAGCACTACCTCGAACCACGGGGAATGTTTGCACAAGTTCAAGAGTACTGTCAATTTCGGAGATTTAAGTCGTTGACTCGCTCAATCTCGCAATCACTGCAGCCTAGTACACGCTCGCCGTAAATCTTGCCGTTTTTCGAAGCTTTCCATAGGGATTGATCGCAGATAGCGGATATAGCCTTTCTTCCATGCTTGACTTGCGGCGATATCGCAGGTTGAATACAAGATTGGCCTTTTGGATCTCAATTGGCGCACTTCGGCAATGGAGTGAAAAAGCTGCAAGTCTGAATGCTAACCTGTAATTCCCGGTCGTGCGCTTCAAAGGCTCGTTCATCTCTGTCCTGTGAGTGGATAGCAGATGATATTCATGAACGAAGATTGTGGCTGAACATAGGAGCAATGGAGCAGAGCTAGAACTTATTTGGAGCTTCAACGTTTTGTCTGGCGCTTTCTACATCGTGGTCAGATGTATCAACTCAAATGTACCTTTTATCACTGTGCTAAGTGGTATCTGAGACGTCCTTCAGCGCTCTCTGAGCTCAAACTTGCATGTGTTCGCAGATTTCCGACTCGCCTAAGGTCCTTTCATCTGATGATTCGAAATGAAGATGCACGTCAGATGCAGCACGGACAGCAGAGTGCAAGCCAGGTATAAATACCAAGCAACATCGCTCGCATTTTGACATCGCTACAGCTCCTGCCTTTCAACCGTTTCGTAAAGCTGCTTATTCTTCTGCTTCGCGGTACAATCTGCAATGTCGGAAGACTTCCAAGTGCCAAAGTTCTGTGAGTCCAAAGTAGTCACAGTCGGTTGCTTAGCTGACTGCGATTTATCTGTGCAGCGTTCAAAAAGTTAAAGGCTGGGGAGTGTACGCGTGATCCTAGATCTGTTGATCGTGATTACGATCGGTATTTCGTTCAGGCGGAGGCAGCAATTGACAAGCTGAACTCAATAGGTAAGTTTCATTCAAGCCATAGAAGATTGCACTGTCAGACAAACGAGAGATACTTGTCCACTTCCAGACTGGAACACCCCGGTGCAACGGATGTATTATGCTTTTCTACAAGCTCAGCATGTGACTGGACATTTAGTGGATCCTGATGACTGGATGTGGCAGAAAGAGGAGCGGTATGGCCAAACATGCAGTTTCCAGTGACAACTACCTAACCTCTCTCTTCACGCGACTTGCTCGTGTTATTCCCACACCAGATTCTACACTTGCGCGATATGTTGTTTCGACATGAAAGATCACAGATACGCATTCTTGCAGTAAGTGTAGCGCTCTTGATGGGTTGAAGAGCTTACACCGCCGTCTCTGAACGTCGCGGACGTACCAAGACACTACCGAGCCACAGGATGTGTGAGTACTCACGGTCTCCCTCATATGCCGAGCTAGACATCCCAACTAACGCCGTTCTAACCCTTACCGATACAGGTTACGCATGGGTGGCCCAAAGGATTTTATCATTTGCATTGCGAGCCTCAGTCACGTAAGCGTTGTTGCAAAGCGAACGCTATTTTCCCCGACAGGTCTCCCACCCTAATCTGGAGAGAGGTAAGTCAGCACCGTTGACGCCGACCTATACTGCCGGCGATCTTCAATCACCTATGCTCGATCATTTGTGACAAGTCCGCTGCGAAGAAAATGGCGATCAAAACTTGCGTTGTATCGCTGACCTCCACATACTTCGTCTCGCTCCGGGAGCAGACACCATCGGGACTAGAAGTTGTTGCAAAGACGCTATTGGAGGAAGTAGGTCCGGGAAATGCGGATATTGGTGAGGATGTTTCTTGCGGAAGTACGACTCACACGCACGTCCGTATAACCCGAGGATCAGAGCCCAAAAGAGAGACTGATAAGGTGTCGCGTAGGGATCAACGGAGAACTCGGTGTCAGAAAAAAAGAAGCGGAAGCGAAACCGACCGAAGAGGTTATCAAAGCATCGGCCTACCGGAAGACCGCCACAACTGCCTGCGCTAGTAGCTGAAGGTGACGGAGATCCGATGAACACTTCGCCTACCTTGATAGGCACGTCGCAAGCGGTCGGCACAGAAAGATCCCCGGACAGCGGCGTTGACTCTGAATTACAAACAGTAGAGGTAGTACAGCAACTTGGCTACGCGCGACACACAATGTCGCTAGAAACTGTGCTAAAACTCTATTTCATAGATGTTACCCATCGTTCTCTTTCGGCCTGTAGTTCATTCCAGACGACCGAATGAGCCTGATCCTAAGTCTTCAGCAGCTACACCCGAAGCGAACCCACTAGGTGGGCCTGAGGCGAACGCAGCAGGTCGAATCACGACAGGAGAGGCTGAAGGGCATCTCTCACGCCAGCATGGCAGAGCTCGAAGCGATACTTCAGAAATTAACGCCCTCATTGAAAAAGAGGTAAATCATGTCACAGATATCTGCGACAATGACTCTTTAAGAGAAGACGCCCAGAATCTGGATTCTCTTGGTGTGAAGGGAGTGAGTATGGGCAGGGAGCCAAAACAGCCAAAGGTCAGTACTAACGGGGGTACCAAATGAGTTGTTTGACGAACAAGTTCCTCTGCAACGGAAAGAAATTGTCAAAGGAGGAGCGCGCGGCTAAGAGAAAACGATACCGCGACAACAGAAAATCCAAGCCGGAGGGAACAACTTGCGAGTGAGTCAGACTCGAACTTTTATCGGCGACCATGTGGCAATCCTGAATTTATAGCATTTCGATACGCTCGGTAAACAGTGACGCTAAACATGTAGACGAACATTCGACACTGGCCGATGATAGCCTCGACGACTTGAATGACATTTACACCCGCTCTGAGCTGACTGCTTCCAAGCTGGAGAGTACCGAAGTAGATACCGTTGGTGTCAAGTCTTCCATGAAAGGTGACTCTACGCACTCCATAAACGAACTTCGCGGCCCGGAGTGGAGGACCCCACAGTATGCTATAAGAAAGTTTGATGTTTGCCTTCAACTGACGCCGAATATTAGTTCCCGGGGTGGGTTACGACCACCCGAGACACAGACTGGCCGGGGCTCTGCAGCGAGAAACTCTCATTATCGGAAGCTACGCCGAACCCTATCACAGGATAGCTGGACCAATTATCAGTATCACCCGTACGACGAAAGTGTCTCGACACCCACCGGGATGTGGGTGGACTCGGGCCCTATAGTCAACGAGGACTCAACAATTGCGAACATATCCCGTACGAACTCTTGTCCGGATCTGAAGGACACAATTCTCACAGGGGATAGTATCGTCACCTTACTGTCAGAGCCTCAAGCGACTGCGATGGAGTGATCATATGGACCAAATTCCCGCTGTTGCCGTACGAGCTGTCCCGATCATACACATATAGTTATTCATGTTGCAAATCAGTCAGTTTTAGTACCGGGGGGTTATAATGGAAGGACCGTTGTGTGCCGAATCATAGCAAAGGTCGGCAGCATAACCCTGCTTAACATCAAAGTTGACCCCCTGTCAACGACATCATCACTTGGCAGTCTTCCTTTGACAGCTTTTGATTGACTAATATTTACCACTTGTGTAGGTAGGCACCACATTGGCAGGACCATAAGGTGTGCCAGTAACCATTGATATACCTTGTCCTATTTCCCAAGAAAGCTGGACTCACATCGTGCACGGTATTCAGGACTTTCTGACCATGCACGGGGTTTGAGATTCACATCAAGTTTGGCCGAATAAGAATTTTTTCGAGACGCGTCATCTTTGATACGTCATACATGAATATCAGACTCTCTCCGCGTGTCGCTCAGTCGCTCAGGAGGGGGAAATGTCGATGAAACGTTGCTATCGTGGTTGTATAGTCTACCTGAAGAATTCCTCAGACTTCCATCGTGGCATTCATCACTTTTGACAGTCTCGATCGGCAATCGACGTTGACATATCTGGAGCGGAAATCGACTTTTGACGTATCTCGATAAGAGGTTGGTTTCTATTATATGTCAGTCATACGATCGACATGCAGCCAGGATTACGCATTGTAGTTTGCAGCGTATTTTATACGTCGAGGCGAACAGACGCAAGTCTTGACAGATCTCCTCGCCATCGGGATGTACAAAATCTCACCATCGCGTCCGGCCCTCCGAACGCGGGCGGGAAGGGTGTTCGTTAAGCATTTGTGGCTACCCTTGATTGCGGTTGTCCAGCGATCCCCCGATGTTTTCAAAAACGAAGCTTACACTTGACTCTTATAGTATTGGTCTCCAGAACGGCATAGCGTGCCGTTTGCGCAGCTAGGTGGCTTTGCATTTTCAGTGATGGTTGAACGTCATGAATCATGAGGTTGTCTGGCGGGCATTACTTGAGCTGAAGCATCAACTGATATCAAAGGACCGTATATGAGCAGAGCCTCTTAGAACACGCGACTGATACTGCCATTAACGTCAACGCCAATCGCAAAGACGGCACAGAAAAGTAATACCGTCAATGTGGGTACAAAGCGTAGAGACCGATGTGCGTGGATGCACCGGCTCGATCCGAGGCGAGCGACATCGCTCTAAATAAGGCAATTTGTAGTGAGTTGTCTAAGATCATGATGTATATGCGCTCCAAACCAGATGGCATGCGGTGTCAGATTGGAGCGAGATACCTGAATGGTCGCTTTTGGCGTGAAAAAGGCGATAAAGACCGCCAAACAACTCAACGAGACAGTACGAGCACTTGTTTGGCAATTCACCTACATTAGGTCGTCGCGGCGTCGCCTAGCCTTCTCCTCAGTCACGTGGGCAAGAGATATCCAAGAGACAAGAAGCCCTAGAAATCCGGTGACATGCAGCGAGTTGAGAGTTACCCAAGGTAGGCAAGCCGTCCTTCCGCAACGCCGATGGAAAAGCAAAATATCCCTCCTGGGCAATCTTTTACGCTTGTAATCAAAGACGCCCCTCTTCCATCTTTTCCTGGGACAGAAAAGTGAAGGATATGTGAACGAATACTGCACAACCACTGTCTACCCTGTTCATCCGCCCGAAATCTTTACTCATCATAGTGTAGACCCCACATCCGATCCTTTCCTGAACTCGCACATAAGAGCTGGAAATGAGAAGCATAAGTGGGACTGCCGTTCAACGAGATACTGACCCTCCAAGTTTGTGCGAGGGACTGGGCTGGAAAAGACGAGACCAATTTGACGACCTGCCATTAACCACAAATCTGCAGCTACGTTGAGCGCAAGTGGTGTCAAGTTAGAGATATAGGGCTTTCCTTTGTGAACTGCTTGTAACTATTGTCTAGAGTATTTGCTTTATTGCATGCAGTGACTCTAGCATTCTCGGCCTTCTGCCAAACTAGACTAAATGCAACCACTGTCAGAACTAGGAACTACCTCGTCAGTCGCACCCGGCTTTGCACGTGTCACAAACCTTAAAGGTAAGGTAAACTTTGCACGTAGGAGGAGTATGTGAGTTGCACCAACTTTAGGTGGCGCAAGTCCAACAAGGCAAACCTTACAGGTAACAGAACTCGCACTGCCCGACAAAGTCTGTAGCTCTTACAAACTTTACTCCAGCTACGAATTATGTAAACTGCGACAATGTCTGCAGGTGCAACAGACTTTGAGAGCGGGAGCAAGGTCTGGCAACCTTGTCTATTAGAATACGTACGAAAGGTAGCTTTTCTGCCACTTGTAGCACCCTCTATGATCCATGATTACCCTTTGCTTCACCATTTGATCACCAAGCTGCCTCGAGTGTAAGCTTTTCTCCAGGATTAGCTACCCTCGTCTCCCACTTCCGGTACATGCCGGGTCCTGTCTTGAGTAATAAGAGTACATCGCTTGTGCTAGTACCCTCCACAACGGCAGTGCTATCCTGCGAAGCAGGAGTGACCACTTGCCCGTGGCACGTGGCGCTGTGTCGAAAGTATCGTTACATTTCGCATTTCGGCCAGGAGAGGGCCTGAATGAAAATTCAACAAGGACTTCATCCGGAAGCCGTCCCCATCCCTAACGGTGAATTACAAAGACGGAGAAATTCTGCGGCTCCCCATCTTTTCGTGCATGCAAGAGTCTAGACCAAAGCTGCTGGCAAGCAACGATTCTCTCAGCACGAGCAGGTCCATAGGAGGTCCAAGTCGGGGTGCTGGTGAGGTATCATCGGTTCTATCTTCCTTCTTCTCGCGGGGCACGATCAATCTCACGGAGGGAACGCAGGCGCAATCTGCAGCCCCCCCTGGTTCTTGTCTTTCCCTTGGGAAATCGGAATTGCGATATCAGTCGTCACTGTATCTAGTCTTGTAATCGGAACTTCAAATTCAAACCGTCTTTGCCGATATGGGCACAACCGGCGACTACGCTAAGTCTCCTCTGTACCAGTGCGCGCCATCGAGTTTCGGACGGCCGCCGAAACCCGGTTCGACCCCCTCCTATAGTATCGTTTTGCGTAGTCATGCATTCGTCCTGTAGGCCAGCTATAGATCCCAAACTTGGTACGGAGGTGCATCAGAGTATGTAATAATTTAATATCTACTTTAGAATTGCGTGTGGCGACCATGCGCCGCCAAAAGCTGGCTGCGCCTTTTTTCGAAGCTCATGATGAACCCGTCGACTATATGCTGCGGCATTTCGTCCCATGCCTTCTGAATAGCCTCCCAGAGGGAGTCCATAGTAGAGGGCTTACCGGGCATTCTCCTCAGCCGGTCCTTAACGTATGCCCAGCACGATTCAATAGCGTTCAGGTCGGGAGAGGAGCCTGGGTGCTTCACGTTCACGATACCGGCTCGCGCCCTATCGGCCGCCAGCTTCTTAATCTAATGAACAGGGGCTCCATCTTCTACCACAAGGGGCTCTCGACCCTGGGCCTTCGCCCAAGCCACCGCTTCGGTCAGAGGGCCTTTGAGAATTTGCTCATCATAGACTTTGCCGGTCATAGTTTCACCGGCGATCTTCTTGCCGCCCTCCTGATGAGCTGGCCTCAGGGCGAAACGGACGAGAGGGAACTTGTGACCATGCATAATCGCGCCCCAGACGTGTAGCTGCTTGCCCCTCTGTTTTTTAGCCGTCAAGCACTTTGAATTGTACTCGTCGTTGGCTTGACGCCAGCACATCTCACGGGCCTGATCGTCTCCGAGCTCAAATGCTGCCTTGTCCGTGAATATGACTAGAGTCCAGTCCTGGTTCTCATTGGCAGCAGCCCAGTTGAGCCTATCCTTTACATTTCTATCGGATAAAMTGGGCTTGCAGCGGCAGCGGAGTCTCCTATAGCCATGTGCCTTCAGAMTCCGGCGGATCGTCGAGGCACTGACTTTCATATAGTCGGCAATCTGATCCGCCGTCTGCTTCGGGCATCGTCTCACATGGCGGATCATCCGCTCCTCATCAGCCTCGCTCRGAATGTGCTCATTCCCGGTGTTCCAGGTGATCTGAGCCGTGCCATTCCTCTCGATAGCTTTGATAATACTATAGGCGGAGGACGCGGGGATGTCCTTCTCTCTGGCGAGCTCTCTGATAGGCGTTCCGGCTGCATATAGACCATACAACTGGCCCTTCTTGCTGGGGCTGCGCATGACGTGGGACCGAGGACTCTTTTTAGGCATCCTGACTACCTATGAAGGATCAAAGCTCTCCCATAGGCATGTAATACAACGATAGACCTGCTCTCCCATAGGCATGTAATACAACGATAGAAGGTCTATGAACCTGGGTGGGAACGGTCGAAAAAGCGGGATGCGGAAGCTAAATCGACGGGGTATACGAAACTCGATGGCGCGCACTGGTATACGATGTTGAGGAGGACTAATGGTATGCTTATAACCGCGTCTACCCGGATAGACTCGCTTACCTAACGCGCGGCCAACGCCGGTCCGGTATCCAGTCCGTTCCATCTCCATATTCTCCATATTCTCCATATTCTCCATATCCCTGCTCAGATCCTCATCCCATGGCGTCTTCGCACCATTATTCCAGCGGCCATCCTGTCGTCACAAACATCACAATGTCATCTCAAGCCTCACGTGGGATCAAGCTCTCTCGTTCCGTTCGATCCGCGATCGCGCCGCCGTACGTCCTGCATTCCGTTTCCTATGCGACACAGCAGCTCATGTCCGTCTAGGATCCCGAAAGCACAGGCCTGGGCTGGCTCCTACATCCGTCCTCAAGGTCTCGCCTCCAGTGCGGGCGACAACGGAGACCTCTTGAATCTCTCACAAGGTGTTCCTGGAGACCCGCCCCACCCCTCCGTCCTCGATGCGTTAGCCAAAACCTCAGCGGATCCGAAGAGCGCGGGATATGGTCCGATCCTGGGTGAAAAGGTGTTGCGGGAGGCTGTGAGGGAAGAGATGAAGTATGTGTACGCATGGGGTTCGGAATCCCGGGCGAGCAATGGTGTCGATGGTTCCGAAGCATCCGCCGTGGGAGAAGAGGGGATCGTCGACTCGTCAACAACGACAGCAAACGGACCGCCGACGTGGGACGAAATCGCCATCACCGCGGGCTGCAATCAGGCGTTCTTCAACACCGTCATGGCGCTGTGCGATCGTGGCGATAAGGTGATCATCCCTGTGCCATGGGTACGTTCATTCGTATTTCTTTCCTGCCATTCCGTTATCGGAGAACACAGGACTGATTCCCTCGCTTCTAGTACTTCAACATGCTCATGACATTCCAGCTACTCGGCATCCAACCCCTTCCCCTCCCCCTGGATCCGACACACGAATTCCTCCCATCCATCGAAACCGCTCGTCAGCTTTTGGAATCGTCGGAAGGGGCAGACGTGAAAGCCGTCGTACTCGTCACGCCGAACAATCCAACAGGAACGACGTACTCCCCTGGACTGATTGAGCAGTTTGCCGATTTGGCCAGGGAGAAGGGAATTGTCTTGCTCATTGACGAGACGTATCGGGACTTCGTACGTCCAAAGCACGCAGAAGAGGGAACAGGAAAGCCAGGACGTCCGCATCGACTGTTCGAGAGACCAGATTGGAGGACGCACGTCGTGTCCGTGGGTAGTTTCAGCAAGAGTTACAAGATTCCGGGACATCGGCTCGGGTATATCGTCGCGGGGAAGGAGGTGTTGAATGGCGTGACAACTGTGGCGGATTGTATACAGGTACGCCGTATCTCTCCTATCTCCCTTGATAGACTCGCTGACCCTGCTCCGTAGATCTGCGCCCCTCGTCCACCGCAACTTGCACTTGCCGCAGTCCTTTCCACGCTTCGCACGGACCTTTCCCAAAGCTCAGACAGGCTGCACAACCGGCTCCAGCTCTTCTCCCGCCTCGTCAATTCCGTCCCCGGATGGTCCGTCGCCTCTGACGGCGGGTTCTACAGCTTCGTTAGACACCCATACATCACCTGCGATGGGAAAGCGGTGCCGTCCGAGGAAGTTGGAGAGGTCCTTGCGAAGCGGTTTGGTGTCGTTACGTTACCTGGGAGTTTCTTCATGCCTGAGCGCGAAAGTCCGGAATGGCGATCTTTGGAGGCACAGGGCAGTCCGCTGGTGGGAGACCGGTGGATACGGTATGTTCCTTTCCCGTTATCTGGAGATGGTTTGCTCATGTTTCGCTAGGTTTGCGGTCGCCAACGTGTCAGATGAGGTTGTGAAGCGGGTGCCCGGGAGGTTGCAGATGCTGAATGACTTGGCGGGTGAGCTTGGATGGACAGTCAAGGAAGATTAGGTCAAAAGAGCAAACAAGGTTGTACAACGAACAAGATAAAGACATACGTATTCTTGGAGGAACAAGCAGTCGACAGGGCGATGTAAGTATGCTTGTTCAGCAAGCGTAGAACTCAAGTCAAGAAGCATGCCACACAACAAAAGTCCCATCGACATCTAGAATGCTACAAATGATCTATGATTGCGTCCCAGTCTATCGCAACGCTTCGCAATACAACGTCCGCACCTCGTCAACGCGTGAAGCTCGCAGCAAGCACCCTCCCCACTTGCGCTGTGAGGGCGTCGCCTAGAACCCAACATCGGCCCAGTTGCTGCCCACACCTCGAACCGCACCCTCCTGCCTTGCATCCACGCCGCCGCTAAAGCCGAGTCCTTCTTGTCCACGTTTATCGGAATCCCTCTTAATAGCCTATACAGAAAGCTCAGCGACAGTCCAGCCATACTCTTCAGGCTTCTTTCGCCGACTCACCTCCTTCAGCCACGCCTCGTGCAGACTCAGACTTTGCTCCATGCGCGCCAACACCGAAGCCATCTCTTGCATCTTGAGCGTTTGGACGCCGAGCACATCTACTGTCCCGCTCGAGCGGTACGGTTCGGGATCATCCGTGAATTCGACGTAGGCAGGGCCTTCAGTTGGATGGGTGATACGCGCGAAGAGCGACTTTTGAGTCACCTGCCAACGAAAAGGGGAAGTCAGCACACAATCAAACACACACTGGGCGAAAGCCACTAACTAGCTGGACGACCAACCGCTCCGCCTCGTCCGCCTCTACTGTCGTAAACGCTCCCTCGCTGACCCTCCTCGCCAAGCTTCCCATATCCATCTTGACGTACGTCTCGGTCAACTTGATCACCTTGCGAGCAGGGATCGCTTCGTACGCGGCAAGGAGCAGACCGTAATTTTGGTCCTATCCAAGAACGGTACGATCAGTACTCGTCGCAAGGCGAAGAGACAGGGAATCGACCTACTCGTCGGAACACGTCCGCGTTGGTTAGGAATTCGGTCAGTTTCTGTTGGTCCATCGCCGCGTAGGCTTTGGCAAAGTCGGCGTATTCAGCTGCGAAGGTGCCAAAGGCGGTGATCGCTTGCTGATTGACGAATTTGGCATAGTTTGTTTCCTTTACCACCACCGAATCAACACGTGCCGCACAAGGGAAAAGAGGAGACGTACTTTGCCCGTGAGGATGAGGTTTACTAGCACCAACTTTTTATGCGCCGCGATCTGGACCGCGGAGACGCTTGATCCTGGCATAGAAACCGCCTACTCCGCCCTCACATCAGCATAAAATCAAGGGCTGGGGTAAAGGTCGCATACGGTCTGAAGCATCTCTTTCGCCTGCTTCCACTGCTTCAGCCCGATGCAGAGCATTCCGGCGAGGTAGTGATAGCCAAGGTAGTCCATGTAATTGAGCGGGCACTACGAGCAGCACGAGAGGGTGGCATGAACAGGCAGCACGGATAGGCGAGATAGAGGTATGTTGGAGGGGACTCACACTTGTGACATCCGTGATGGGTACTTCAACCAGCGACATTCCGTATTGCAGATTCCTCGTGATCAAACATGCCTGTTGCCGCACGACCAAGAACCAATAGAACGAACAACACAAAGCGAACAGGAACCACATAGCGAACAGGAACAAAGCGAACAGGAACTCCATTAGCGATAATCAGACGACGAAGGAGCGGCAAACTTACCTCCAGGAACACCACATGCACACCTGTCAGACACCCGGCCGTCGGACGTGCCATCGTCAACAGGTTCCAAAGTAATGGCAAGACACGATCGACCTATACATCTCTATCAGCCCCGGCGGAGAACGTGGAAGGAGAAGATTGCGTACGGAGCTGTGGTATTTCCCGAACGACAGCACCCCATGCGCGAGCTGTACGACTAACGACAATGAATCAGCACATCATTTTCAGTACGCGAGACAGGAGGAGAAGAACGTACGTTTCGCGGAAATCGCAGGGACGTGTGTGGGTTCGGGTTGGAGCGTGCGAACGGTCGTGTCGAGTAAGTGGAGCAGGTCGGGCGGGTGGGATGCGGGTGTGTAGGGCATCGAGAGGTGTGCGGCTCTGTGAAATGAGCGATGGCGAGCAAGGCGTTCGGAGAGATAGGAATAAGCGAGCGAGAAGGAGAAGGGAAGGTAGTCAGCTCGTGTGTGCGTTCTGGCTGAAAACAGTGAATGGTAACACTGTCGAAACCGATTTTTCGCGCGGACGTTGCGAGACTCCGCATCGTGCGTTCTCACTTTACGTCATGAGAGTCCGCTATTCCAGAAGATCATGCATTCGTTCGCAGCCTCCCGTCCACCATCCCAAAGACGCAAGTGATGCGGAACACTGACCGGGACTGCGGGAGATAGGTGCCCTTGCAGAATCGACAGACGGCTAGATGGCGAATGCGCGTCCATCGAGAAAGACGAGGCAGTGTTCCGGCTGTGAAAGACGTGTCTCGCCAGCGATTCTCTTCACCCTCTTTCCCTTTCCCTTTGGCGCCATATCCAGACCCCAGGATCGAGTTATCGACATGCGCGGGCCACCGTACTCAAATCACTCCCCCAAATCACCTCGACACGAAGAGTCAAGCTCGAAGGATCGCCCTACGGCGAACACGATCCCCGCACCAAGGACCTGACGCGTTCGTAGTGTATGAGTATCTTCGTGACGCCTCTTGTGCCGTCTAGCTGTCATTGGTGCAATTGCCATCATATGACGGCTTGCGCGTGTCTTCGGGAGCCTCGTTGGGAGGTTTCCCGACTCCATAAATGGATGATCTTATGGAGCGTTTGATTATATCGGTAATGACAGGAAGACCTCGACTTTGCACAGGTAACATCGTTCAACCAGCATCCTCCTTCGCTACGACTTCCCATAACGGACCCCTTATACTCGGAAGAGAAGAAACTCAATCGAGACCATCACTCACAGAACCCATAACAAAACTACGCCCTTCCCCCTCGCTTCACCGTCCCGCACCCAATCACTACCCAAGAACGCCGCTACCTCCCTCGGCTCTCCGCGCACCCTCTCCAACGTCGGGACCAACCATTTCCCTACTACTTCGGCATACGGAAAGCCGCTTGTAGGCTGTGTTGCTTGGACGAACGGTGACGTGGGGTCGGAGAGGAAGTGTGGAAGGTGCGCAAGGTGGGTGGGGATGTGTGCTGGTGAGAGGTCAGGAAGGTGTGTTGGGTGTTGTTGTTGCGACATTTTGCCTGTTACTGCGTTGATGGGAGGAGATGATGGATATGGCAAGGTCGTTGAAGAGGAATTCGTCATGAATGGCCGAGTTCGGGATTCGGCCGCCGAAAACGCGGAAACGCGCGTCAAATCGTCAAATCGTCAAATCGTGAGAGCTATCGTGAGATCGTCAAATCGACGACAAATCGACTCGCTCAATGAGGGGGCGAAGCGAAGGAAGGATTGTGCCCGTCACATCAGGCAAAATTCAGGGCACATAGGGATTCGTGCATGTTTGGCATTCATGTTACAACTTCGCGGCATCATCTAACTTCGCTTACGACACACTGACAGCCGCAAAAATCGAGAGCAGTCGCCAGAGAGTCGGACTTCAAAGCGTCGCACCGTCGTCGTTGGTTATGGAGATTTCGCGAGCGGCTTCACCTATCTATATCATTGCCGATGGAAGTCATGTCGTGTGGGTCCACCTCTGTCGATGGAAAAGAGTGAACACGCAGCAATGATCCATGGACGGAGGTTTGATCATTTTGACAAGCGCTATCCTGAGAGGCCGTGCTGCTCAAGGACAATCGTCTGACTGAACGCCTCGGACGGCCTTGTTTCAACGGCGGTCGCAGATTCGGGGACCTTCGCAACCTCTATCAGCTGACGAGCTCGTGCTTGCAGAAGAAAGACTGACCGTGAAGTATCCACGTCGTGGATGGGTTCGAACCCCGGATGAAAATTGTCGTATCTCATTTCGAGGTTCAGACTGCTCGGGGCTTTTGCACTCTCCTCTACAGTAAGCTCTGATGACGGAGTCTCTACTGCGATGCAACTGGGCACTTCTTCTGAAAATCCTTTCGCTTGGACGCCCCATTTTGAAAGGCTTCCAACGCTCTCCACGTACTCCTCAGCGCTCTCATATACGCTTTTGAGTTTACCATTGCCGTTAAGATACGTCATATCCACGATCCGGGTTTCGGAGAAAGCGGTGAGCTCACGAATCATCCGAGTCTGCGTTGAAGATATTTTCGAGGAATTCCATATCAGCGACTTCCAGGCTCATCGACGAGGAACCCCCACCTTCCAGGTCCCGAGGTCGAGGAGCAAGATGTCCTGGGTTGCCTCTCCTCTTCCGTTTTGCGTGCTTGTTCTTCTTCTTCTTCCTCGGCTTCGCCGCCGTTTCTCCAGACTCGGTTGGTGTATGATATTCGGTGTCTGTGATGCTATCATCCCCCTCGGCCTCGGCTCTACGAAAACTATTTGAGCTCCTCTACAGGAGGTAACTCGGTCAGTCTTACCTCTCATGTCTTGGGGCGATCGATAGCGCTGGAGAGCTAGTCTGCGTGTCACTGCGATCCCCTATTATGATGGCGCCCTCTGCCGTTAAGGCACTGGTAGCCATGATTTACATGTGTCAGTCATCTCCTTGCACCATCAGCGATTACATCCGTGTGCCATACGCACTCAGCATCGGCAGCGCATTCGAACAACTCCTTTCGGTTCATCCAGCAACAAATCGCACATTCTGTGACTCTGTAAGTTCAGCAATGAATGAACCGTCAGGTCGACCTGGTGGAGAAGCGCAAGTCGAAGCGGTCCTACTTTCCGATAAACTTGACATGACCTTTGTCTTGGTGTTCTGAGATAAGTTTCTCCCGAAACGGTCTGTTTGTTATGGCTGAAGTCGAGTGAACGCTATGAGTCCGGTGCATTTGCTGTCGCAAGACTTTGATGGCTCACCGATGAAGGTATACTTCTTCTCATCCCAGTACGACGGCTTTTCCTTTCTTAACTTATCCAGAGCCGTGCCGTACAATTGCAGGAGCGTCACAGCATCGCTTCGTTGCAGGCCCTCAATCTCATCAGATTGCACGAGTACTGATACCACAGCCAGACAGCAGGTCAGCGTGAGCTCCATTCTCGAATTCATACGTGTGATTACGAGATGACCTACCGAATTCGGCCGCTTGGAAAATGGGAGGTGGCGGAGCAAACATTTGGATGTTATTCTTCTCCGTTTATTCAGCGGAATACATATAGAACTTGGGACACGGAAGCGCTGATAGTAGATACGGATGTTCAAGATGAGCGCTATCTCATATATGTGATGAGATTCATCTTTTCCGTTTCATTCGGACCCTGAAACTACCCTGAGATAAAGGTTCACATAACGCTTCCTTTTCCTTTTCAGGGGATTGACGATGTAGTCCTTGCGTTGCGCTTTACCGTCAATTGACATATCCGAGCCGCAGGGAAAGAGGCGAGTGAAGCTAAGGAAAGAGAAGTGAGATCAGCAGATCGCAACAGTACCCTTGGATGGCGCCGGAGATTTGAGAAGTCTTGTGATCCTGTCATCTCCAATCATTCTCTTTGCGGTCACTTGAGCTAGCTTCCTATCCGGTAGAATAAAGCCAAGAGATGATTCTTATGCACCCAGCTATGAGAAAGATCTCGCTATTTCCCACCCTCGCCCTGTCACATCGAGGTTGCCACAACGCAGCTACCACGCTTCTCCTGTATATACCCGCCACCTCATCTCCTCTACCTGATACGCTGTGAAACGACAATATCCAATGGATCTCTCGGTTCCTGAGTTCGCAAAACGAGTAACGTGGCCAGCGGCGACGGAACTATGCGACAGATTTATTACGCTGAACGATATCGGAGGGGAATGACGGAGGCACACGCAGATTCACACTTTCTTTGGCTTCGCAATAGTCATACCTTTTGACCATTTGCTGCTCTTCTTCTCCTATAGGTATTTCTCCTATGTACTCCTGTAGTGTAATAGTCGCTGAACCTCAGCTGACCTTCCTCTCCAGTTAGGTATTTGAGTTGTAACACTATTGATACTTTCGAATGGATTCTGGTTCTCTTTCTTATCTTGTAAGCCCAACATGTTGTAGTCAAGCAGCTGGTCTGCTTGACGATGTAACTCAGTCGCGACTTTCTTAGTGTATCACCTTTGTTGTACGACCCTACGCTATCTGCTGTCTATTGCGCTCCCTAGTACTTTAGTCGCGTGCTTCTGCGACCTCTGCTATAGGGAACCAGAATTGGTAAGCATGGACATAAGTTACGTCACTCGACAGAACTTATGTCGGCAGTCACATGACAGAGACAGAACCTCTGTCCTTCAGTCATGACTGGGACATGGGCTCTGTCGCCCTATTTGTCTATATAAGAGAGCCCCAGTTGTACCCTATATGCTCCATGTATATTGAAACGCCATTGATCTCAGCCTTACAGCTGGCAATCGTCCTTGACTTCCCTACCCTCTCCGTATTGCAGGGTTTCTCTGGAGCCACCGATCATCATGTGGAGAGGCTCCTCTATCGTATACTCACCCTCATGAACAGTTCCACGTATGATGGCGGCAGGGGAATGAGGAAAAGCCGAATGCGAATAGCGCACGAGTCTCCATATAATTGGGCATGGCGATGTTGCAATGGTCTTGCCTCTTGCCATTTGCTTATATCCTTCCTCGCCTCAGATAGTTTTTATATTTGTATTCTCAATAGCGACTTGAAGTTATTTTGCTCGTGTTGATCTAGTAAGCAAACCAAGACGTGTTGTACTCGAGTAGCTAGTCTACTCGTGATTGTGACCATCTCCCCTTGTAACCAAGTAGCCGGTTTACTTGACGTTGTAACTCAGTCGCGCCTCTCTTGTGATGGTCATGATGCTGTTCTTCTACTGATAGTAAGCTCTAGTAGCTTCTGAGATGTTTGAGAGCAAGTGGCATGAGTTATCTCACGTGAATATCAGTCCAGCGATAGAAGGCAGAAGCTATGTTACTTGACAGAGACTCTGTCACTCATCGACAGAACCTCTGTCATCGATGACATAACCTCTGTCACGTGCGGCAGAACCTCTGTCGCGTCCCTCTATAGCGCCTATAGGTAACAGAACCTCTGTCACTTCTGTATAGCGGATACAATTTCCCCCTAGGGAGCCCTTGGGTACGACCATATTCGCCACCCATTCGATTCGTCTATATAAGGAAGCTCAAGTTGTACCCTTTTACGGCTCATGTAAATGAAAACACAGTTGATCTCAGCCTAATAGCTGGCAACAGTCCTTGACTATTCCATCTCATCCCCTCTTCCCTATCCTACTCTATCCCCTTACCTGATCGTGATAAGCATAATACTTTACTCGCCCACGTTTAAGGTCCAATCCTGTAGCTGTTAGTCGCATTGGAATCCTATTTCATAGCGTTTATATTCTACAACGAGCATTGCGACTCTTACAGATGTTTGTAAAGCAAGGTTGAGACCGGCACCTGGGCTCAGAAAAGTGCAAACACGTAAAGCATGAACATGAGCTCCAGGTACTTGTTTTCGTACGGAACCCATAGAAAGGAAACTTCCGCAATCAAGACAAACTCGATCAGCGTAAGGCGGATGAGAATGGGAAATGCCGCAGCATATAGTCGACGGGTTCATCATGACTCTCGAAAAGAGGCGCAGCCAGCTTTTGGCGGCGCACGGTGGCCACACGCAATTTCAAAGTAAATATCAGATTAATACATACTCTGATGCACCTCCATACCAAGTCTGGGATCTATAGCTGTCCTACAGGACGAATGAATGACTACGCAGAACGATACTATAGGAGGGGGTCAAACCGGGTTTCGGAGGCCGTCCGAAACTCGATGGCCTGGAAACTGTGCTTATGTAATTGCCTAATTGTCGCGCACTCGTCTTCGTCATCTCGAACAAGTTTAACAACTTTCTAGTTTCCATGGGGAATCCCCCTTCCAGTTGCTCCTCTTCACGACAACAATGCCGCCCCGCACGCGCCCACCACCCAACAAACGTAAAGCCCCGACCTCAGACCCAACAAATCCCGCATATCAACCAACGACGTATGATGAAGCCCTCGATGCCGGAGTTACAGTCGAAGAGAAGGGGGAGAAGTTCCGGTGGAGCGATCCCGTGAGGGCGGGGAGATGGTATGAAAGAGCCGAGGGCCTGTATGCGAGGGCTGGAGAGTTGGGTGGAGCAGGGGCGTGGGATGCGAGGTATAATCGGTGAGTTCTCGGATTGCGGGAAGATGCTTTGGAGCATTGCGCGTTGGGTTTGAGGGGATTGTGTGGAAGATGCAGGGTTGTTAGCTGCGAAGGCAGAAGGGGAAGAGGCTTGTGAAGGCGAGAAGTCTGACAAGAACGGCGAGACAACGGTGTGCAATGGAGAGCGGTCGGATGCGTCTTAGGACGCTTGAACGGTCGAAGGTAACTGCGGCGGATACTACAGCCAACACTGTGTAGAAGAGGCATGAGGTTGCCGTAGAGGTGCTCTTCAGGGTGAGCAGGAGTGGCAAATGGGGAACAAGATACTCTGTCGAGACCCGGCAGAATCTGGGAGGGGAAGAGTCGGCGGGAAACAATGTGTCGTCCATTTGTCGGCACAGCGGATGGTCAACGCTTGCTCAGGCGGAGGAGATGCTGCTTATGAGGATTCCTATGTTGTCCTCTTCTCACTGGAAATCGACAAGAACGCGTTACTCCGTCGGGACCCGCAGTGCAGAAGTGGAGACGTTCATATGGCGGTCAATTGGTGGACGAGACGTTGCGAGTGAAGCAGGAGTCTCAACAGCAGAGGTACGCGGTTGCCCCTCGCTCAGGGCTGATGGGAATAAAGAGAGTGGTTTGGAGGGCTGAAAAGGGCTGGCATGCAAGGTGCAGGTATTTGTTGATGGTGATGGTACAGAGACGTATATCGGCAAGCCGATTTGGTGTCGTGCATCTGCAAGATCTTGTGATGATGATCGTCACGGTAACGTACGGCTCCGCACTCTCTAGCTGCTTGTCATCGCTATCGACCGATGTATCCCAAAGCTTCGCCGATCGAGTCGCACTGACCGTCTTCATCGCCCCTCGTTTCCACCCGACACTAACGTTTCTCCCCTGCCGCAGCGCGCGAATCCTCTACATCATCGCCACCACATTCCACCTCCCCACACGCGCACTCACCCCGCTCCGCCAATCACTTGAGCTATACCACCAATCCCTGCAAGACACTACCGTCCCACTTCGGCGCATCGATGCCGGGTACAACCTCGCCGTTGGCCTCGCCCAACTCGCGGACTGGATGGAAGAGGGTCTTGGAGACGGGGATGACGTGGATGTGCGCGGGACGAGGGAAAAGGCCGTGGCGCTGTTGATGGATGTTGCGCAGGCGCAGGAGACGTACCTCGCGGCGAACCAGGATGAAGGGGAAGAGGACGTGGGTGAGGCCGGGAATGGAACGGAGGAAGGGTCGGATGATGGAGGGACGACGTACGAGGAGCATGTGCCGACGACGTCGGCGCTCGCGGAGACGCTACTCGAAATCATCGACTTGACGACGTCGATCTGGGCCGCTTCGTCGACACTCGATTCGCTGCCGCCGCAAATGACGCCACCGGCCGTGGATCAACTTTTGCAACGGTTGTTACAGCTCGCGGAATCGACAAGGGACGTTTCCCTTGCCGGGATGGCCCATATCAAGCGGTTGGAGGTTGCACTCGTGCTGGTCAAATTTTCCGAAACGGATCTTATTGCGCTCGTGGAACAGGTCAAGACCGTCTGGCAAGCGGCGACGATGAAGGAGTCCAAGGTGGATGACGAGACCCGTCTCGCCTGCGCCGAGGGGCTGATTAACGCTTCGACGTACCTGGCTTACCGCGCGACCGATGCCCAGCAAGCATGGCAACATCTCTCGTCCGCAACGCAAGTCGCTACCACCTCCCTTGGCATCCCGGCCAAGTTGACCGTCGCACCGCTGCACAACGCATCAACTCTGTTCGACCTCGCAACACTCTCCGTCCGACGGGCGCTTGTCGGGCAGCGGTTCCCAGATTTCTCGACCGCCCAAGCAAACGCCAAGCAGTTGCTCGCGAATGCACAGGTGTATGCGAATCGCGGGTTGAAGGATTTGGGATGGACGACGTTGATGAGCGAAGCTGTGGGAGCCGTGGCGACAAAGACGCTGAGTATCGGTGTCGCAAGTGGGGTGGCGACGGGGTTGCCGCCAGTGATGGGATGGGATCGTGAATCGCTTGCGCGAACAACGGTTCTTACCCTCTTGCGGACGTTGTACTACCAAACGGCTCTCCTTTCGGACGCATCAGCACAAATGAAGGCCGAAACCCTGTTGACGAGGTTGCGGAACCTACGACGGACCGAGGCGCAGGAGCGGTGGGTGACGGCTCGGGATGTGCAGCGGTTCGCGGAGATGCTCGAGGACGACGAGGGTCGGATGCTCGAGGGAGAAGCGCAGTTCTGGAGGGATTTTATCAGCAAGCTCGAGCTGTGAGTTGTATGCCCATGTGCGATGATACGCACTCCAGTCGGAGCTCGGTAGAAGGCTATACCGCTCGGAGCACGGTCACGGCGCAGTCTCGTTGACCGACTTGCGAGACACCCATCGCTCGTTCCCGTTTGTGCCTTCAGGGATGGCGCACGGGATATCCTTCGATCCACCATCGCCGCAAGATGCAAGAGTGATCCATCTCGCAGATGGGCACCTTCAATGAAATGTGGTTGACAAGGTGGCAGTCGCTTGTCCGCATATGCTATCTTCTCTGGTAGCACATGCACAATCGAGGTGCCTGGCGTGGTGCAGGGCGTCCCAGACAGAACCCAAACCATGTGCAGGTCGAACGGGAGAACGCAAGCCACTTCACTCTGGCGGATGGGAGGGTCATCACGATCTCGCGACACGCTTCAGTCGGGACGGGCGGTTCCTCGCCACCACAGCGGTGGCTGCATCCTGATCTCGCTGGCGACCGATCCCGAGTGTTCGTGACGTGGGGAAGATACATGGCCGGGTAGGACCGCGAGAGCTCGGTCGTTTTCAATGGCAGCGAATCTCCACGGCTCGGACTCTGTAGCGATGAGACGGCGTGCGCCCAAGTAGAA
The DNA here is from genome assembly GCA_001599735.1 of Naganishia albida. Lineage (NCBI taxonomy): Eukaryota > Fungi > Basidiomycota > Tremellomycetes > Filobasidiales > Filobasidiaceae > Naganishia > Naganishia albida. The sequence goes on along the minus strand of BCHV01000027.1, from coordinate 32,615 downwards.
AGGATCCATGTGTATCCCATATGTCATCCGTTACACCCCCGTTTTCCTATTTATTATTCGCCTATGCTTCCGACTTCTTGACCGTGCCCTATCAAATGGAGGAAGTCAGCGCGTGGTCAAGGATATGGAAAACTCGATGCGAAGATGTCGCCCGTGAGGTACAATTGTAACCGTAGGGAAAGCCGTGCAAGCGATTCCGAATGGACGTCCAAAAGACAACCCCCGGCAATCCACCAAACAAAGGAAGGAACACGCGAGAGAGGGAGGACTCACCAAGCCATAGTTGACGAGCTGGTACATCGATCCGGCGAAGCCGACGCCAAAGACGGCCATGTAGATGGCTGTAGGCCGAGAGCGAGCGCGAGTGAGACGGAGGCGAGCGCAGCGAGAAGGTGGCGCAGCGAATGAGGCGAGCAAGGAAAGGGACAGAGTGTACGGGCGGAGAAGGCGAGAGAGGACGAGAGTGATTTCGCGCGGCGCGTGATCGGCCAGCACGAGCGTTAAAGAACGAGAGTGTGGACCGATGGAAAATCGGAAAGCGCGGGTGGAGTCGTGACACGCGGAACATGGGTCGATCGGTTGACGGGTTAGCGATTCCCGTGGAAGCAAGGTGGTATGCAGGATGAATCGTGGGGATAACCGGGACAAATGAGGTTCAGAGTACGAGAAGGCAGAAATAACAACGAGGACCGTCAGCATTTCCGGGACCGATCCCCTGGGGCAGTGAGCGTTACGTACGGAAGTAGATCCGTCCGTTCCCTCGCTTGTAAACGAGGTACTTTCCCGCCTGGGCCTGCAACCATGACGGAGGGTGATCAGCAAGGCGCTTTGAGAGAGACACGGTTCGCCGTTGGGAGTGGGGTGGGGCCAGCCACGGGAGGATGTGCGTGTGGTATGGCGACGGGAGGTGTGCGGTTACGAGGAGATAAGGATGGGACGTGCTCGCGATGAGTCGATATCCCGCCCACGCGTCCACCGCGCGCCTGTGTTTCCGTCCGTGAGTGGGATACGTCCGCCGCCAACGGTTTCCGAGTACACTGCCTCGAATCGTGTACATTCCGGTGCTGACGCGTTCGGGACCCGTTGACATGCGTCGAGTGTCTCTTGCGTGGTAGGCAATGTTCTTTTTTCGGTGCCCGGTGCGTAGCGTAGGTTGAGTCGTGAGGTCCGTCGGGCAAGTCTAGGACCCGTGAATCGACCGTGCTTCGAGGTTGTACCGCTTTGCGATTCCGGTCGTCAAGTCGAGAATCCCACCTCCGCCGTGTGGGGAGGTAGCCATGGATATCCGCCCCCGATTCCATCCCGACTTATGCGCCCCAATGCAGCGTTTCATCCCAAGCGTTCCTTCGCGCGAGCCGTCCGGTTCGCTTCGTTCCATTCCCGAGTCGACCGATGTGACGAGGTTGAGCCGCGTCCGATTCCCCCCCGTTTTCCTCATCAACGCCATTGTATCCGCCACCACCACCAACCGGCGCCATCTCTCATCCACATTCCAATCAACCCCGAACGCCATCCCAAACGAATCCCCTCGCCCTCGACCGCGCGCTCGTCTCCCTTCAGTCGACCCGCGGCGAACTCACCTGCATAAGCTTCTGCTTCTCCAACACGTGGTTCTGCTTCTTGACGATGAAATCCATCTTTGGCGGTGTACTGGTGGGGTGGGATGTGGGATGTGGTGGAGGGGGAGGGAGGGAGGAGGAAAGGGTGATGACTTGTTAACCAAGGAGGGAGGCCGCCCTGCCTTTCCGGACTTCTCACGGTGGCAAGGGTTACGTAAGCGCATTTTCAGGGTCTCTCTCTTTCTGCTCAGCTTTCGGCTCTACTATCTGATAGATGAAGCCCCCTTCGAAAGTATAAAGCCTTGGTCTTCTCCATTCTTATTGGATAGTTTCGGATGACTAGCGATGGGGAACAAATCGTGACACGCTCCGATCGAGACTCACGCTCAGCATTTGGCTCTCGAGTGGCACCCCATGGCCCCGGCCATTGGCTCGTGGTCGTGCGTCGCCAAGGCAAAGGTGCCGTCTCGGACGTCGAAACTTCCCGTACCGACGACTCAACACCGACAAGACGTGGATGGTAGCGGCCACGAACCGAGCGTGAATCAACGAGCTGCGCATGTCCCATAGGAAAACCCCTCACCGCTGTCCTTGTAGACTCTGCCATAAGACTGCCATCGGCTTGAGCTTCTTTGAGACGATCCAAAGCACGACTCCAGTCAGGCCAGGCGGTGTTGTGCAACAAGGGGTCCAAAGGAGGACAATATGGGACTCCAAGTCCTCAAGGTGGAGACGGATGTGAGTGGGAAAATATTAATGTCGGGCAAGAGGGGATATACGAATCCGATGAGCGATGATGATACAATTGGGCGAACCGGGCTATAGCGTACCAGACTACTATTTCCCAATGTCATGACATGAAGAACATCTGGCCTGCCGACTGACTGGCGACTCTCTGTCCCGTTGAGACACTGACGAATCGCTCTCAGAGCCTAATCCGCTCGAGCCAATGCCTTTTTGCCAGACTGGACCTCGTGCGCAATCATACTGCACCGCCGGCTTCATCGTCCCTGATACATTGTCTACATTTCGCTCCATCGACGTTGCAAGTTTTCGTCCTCGCATGGCGTGCGGGTCGACCTTGTGCGGGTATCGCTGCACTTTATCAACCGGGCATACCGAACACATCACATCATCAAAGTCTGGACAGGTGGTTGCAGATTGCTTGCCCATGGAGACGAGCGGTTTCTGCTGCAATTTGGTTCGCTGTCGAGGTTATACCGTGACTCTGTTCGACGACTCGTCACGGCATACAAGATGACGACGTACGAATGGTTCAACGTCGCCGAAGCGTCCCCGTTCTTCTGCCAGTCTTTCATGCGAGGTGTCTCCCGCCCCGTCTTGCCATAGTTCATGCTCCCCGCGGTCTTGACCGTTGTTGCTTGAGCTCGTCGGGATGAAACGTAGCGGTTGATAAAGGCTGTCACCGAACAGACAAGAGGAGATGGGAAAAGCAAGCAGTTTCGAATATCCACTCATTGCGACCAAGAAGGTTTCCGAGCTTGTCCCTCATCGAAGTCTTTCTCAGGCCCTTGCTTTGGCGCTTTATCGTCCTACCCCAAGTCCCCAAACTGTCCGTTCCCCGTCCGAACATGGACAGGACGACAGGTCGACCTAGGAAGCCTGTATCTCTGCCCGGCGATACGCGACGGCCGTGTCGCGGTTGCACACTCCAAACGTGAACTCACAGGTACGTCTTGACACCGGAGTACCTCGCCTGCGGTCGGTAGAGTCATGACGGTTGGCGTCGACGCCCGGTCAGCGTCTCTGCCCGTGGCCTTGCCGGCTGCAACAGAGCGGTCCCAAGAGAAATGTGGTCCGGCGCAGCAGCATGAATCTCGATTCAACGATATCCTTTCAACGATTGGTTGACGGAGAGGCGGTATAAGAATCCTGAACTCTGAGGAAAGATGATGCATCAGTTCGTCTCTGAGCCCGGGCTTCGGAGTACATACCGTCACGCCATCTCGGAACGCTCGAATGCAGCTGAACAATGTGCGCTCGGCAGGCCGTCCCAGACGACTTTTGCTGCAGAATGTGGGACCACCGACGAGTCCGAACGGTAAAGCAGGAGATGCGAGAGACGTGACACGATCAAGTATGCAGCAGTCTGGTGATCCGGCGGTCCTTACAGCGAGATGCGACGTCGATTAGGCCCGAGCAGCCTGGAGCCTGGCATGACCGCTCGACACGGTCGACCTCACAGTGTCCCAAGCTTGAATATCCACGACAATCTTCCAATGGACACGCGTCCAAATATCCTGCAACAAGGCATTCATAGTTGTCATCTATCTATACAAATCCCAAAGTCCCAAAGTCCAAAGAGTGTCGAGTTGTGTGTGTCTGTGTGTGTGAGTGTGTGTAGTGTGGTGCGGCGTGGCGTTTGAACAGTTATAAGCCATCGTCGTCGTCGGGAAAAAGCGTCATCTATACGGTCTCGTTCATCGTGCGTCGGCGTCATGTCGGTCGAGGGATATGTCCGTGTGAGAGGCAGTCCTCTGGGTCGGACATCACCCTCGGGCTCGGCTTCGCCTCGCCTACTGGTCCTTCTTGACGGTAAACTCGCTCCTCGGCAACGGCGCCGTCCTCGCGATCCTCAACCTCTCCGAGGGCGGGAGGTGCAACGTGTACTTGTCCGGCTGAACGGCACATGCCTGGTGTTCCGGCGGTGGGGCGGACGAGACCGAGGCGGCTTCCCAGTCGGCAAGGTTGTCAAACGAGGAGAGTCGACCGAGGGACGAGGCCGAGGATGCAGCGGAGGATTGAGATGAGACGGACGCGGACGAAGAGGCCCGGGGACGTTTGAGATGTTCGACTTCCATTCCGCCGTCGAGGATCCCGACGCGCATCATGGCGAGCTGGTTGTGCGCCGCGTTGGAATGGTCGTAGACGCCGCCGAAGAACGCAACGGATGCGTCGGTCCCGATGGCGCGCTTGAGAAGGTGGGCGCCGCCCGGGTGGTCCGCCATGAATGTCGAGACGTCGTGGATGAAGCCGTGGATGACCATCAGTTCGCGCGTCTTGGATTCTTCCTTGAAGTCGTCCCACGAGATGACGGGCAGCAAGTTGGAGTCGATCGGCCATTGAATCGTACCGGATTCCTCGGCGAGTTTCTGGAGCTTCATCGTGTACACGCCCTTGCGAATCTCGTTTTCCGGGAACGTCTTCAGGTGAGTGGCCATTCCGAGCAAGGAAGTCGCCTTGATCAACCACTTGGTCGGGTCGTACCCGAGTCGCCAGTACGCGTTTCGGTAATCCATCGGGAACTGGTGGTGGAAGTTGTGGTAGCCTTCCCCAATGGTGACGAGGGCCGTGATGATGTGGTCCCGGGGCGAGTGCTTGTTGTCGAACGGGGTCTCACCGAGCCAGTGGGCGAGGGAATTGACGCAGAACGTCGAGTGGTGCACGAAGAGGAGACGGGCGGCACCGGCAAAGAAGAACCCGCCGCGCCAGTCGCCCCATCCGAGCCCAGCGACGAGCGTGGGAAAGACAAAGCCCATGACGACGAGCAAAGCGAGGTAGTTTTCATGCTGCCATCGGACGACCTTGTTCCTCGTCAGATCCGAAACGTCGGCAACCCCGATCTTCGTTCGAGGCTTGACGAGCATCCACCCCACGTGGGCCCACCAGAATCCGTGGTGCGCCGAGTATGGATCCAGATCGGTGTCGGTGTACCGGTGGTGTGCCCGGTGGCCGCGGGACCACCATTTAATGGAGCCCTGGACGGCGCCGGCCCCGGCGCAGGCGAGGATGTATTGCAGCAACGGAGAGGCGTTGTAGGATCGATGGGCCCAGAGTCGGTGGTAACCTGCGGTGATACCAAGTCCGGTGATGTAGTAGTAGATGACGCTGCGACGAGACGAGCGAGTCAGCAAGGGAAACCAGGAGTGAAGAAGGAGCTACGTACGACCACCAGAACGTCTTGGTATTCCACCCCGTCGTGCACATTCCGTAAATCGTCAACGCGGGCGTGACCGTCAACGCCAACAAACTGATCCACTGGATGTTGGGCAGGAGCGTCTTGAGCGTCAACGGCGGCAGTCGTTTCTGCGCGTTGAGCGTCTTGGTGACGTAGTTGTCGGGGATGTTGAGATCGGAGGGGATGTCGGTAGGGGTGATTTCTGCCGAACGAGGAGCGTGGCGGGATCAAGGGAAGGAGAAGCGAGATGGGCGAGGCGAGGAGGAAGGAAAGCCGAGAGCAAGAGCAAAAGACGACGAAAGAAGAAAGCGAAAAACCGTCAGCACACATCCTCCTCAACACCTCTCCTCCCCGGGACTCACCAAAAGTCTTGCCCTCCCTACTCGGCGTCATCGGCGGACTGAACGCCTCGTCCTGCGCGACGTTGTCGGGCACGGCGGCACGCTTCGTGAATGCTTCTGCGGTATCGGCCATCTTTTGCGTATGCGAAAAATGCTCTGTTGGGAAAAGCGTCTTGCGCGGTGTAGCGAAAGCGTTGGTTGATGGCGGAAGTGTGTGGTGTGGGTGATGAGGGGTTGATAGGGAGAGTGGTGATTTGCCAAGGGAAACGCCAGTACGGATGGCGAGCGTAAAAGTTTTATAGACTCGCGAACAATGGAAAGCAGTTTGCCACCGGTCATTCGGCAACTCATGTCCCGTGGAGCATGGGGTTTCATTTTCTTTGGGGACAAATACGAGTCCAACTCTGGTTAACCCTTTTCCCTACTATCTAATCGCTCGGGCGCTACGGCCGTGCGAGGCGTCATGCGCATGTGGCGGGGCCCGTGATACGAGTCCCTGGAGATCGACAGCGGGTGGTGGGATCTGGGCAAGTGAGCGGGAGAAGGACCTGGTAGTGTGCCTATCGACAGATAGCGAACGGTCGATGGATGCATGAAACACGCTATAAAGCTGTAAGCTATTATGGATTCTCCTCGGGGTGATCGGAAAAGCGAGGGAGGATGAAGCAGTAATGATCGAGCGAGCGGAACGACAAGATTGACAGAATGTTTTGACCGCGTCAGGTCGACGTCGGCGCGCCTTTTTCTCTATGTATCCAATCGCCCATTCTCGTTTACCGTCTCCAGGGCCTTCCTCCGACCCACCATGACCGTACCAGACCCGGTTTTCCTATCGAGTTCACTAGCGCAAACTGAGCGCGAACACAAATTTGCTCGCGTCCTGCTCGTCAGCTATGTCATTAGGAATCTCTTCTGCCTCCATCGGTATGAAATGCAGCTATCAATGGACTAATACACCAGACTGGGAAGAGCGGGAAGGTAGCTAGTCTCCTCACTGTTGTCAGTAGAAAAGGTGTTGCTCAAAGTTGTTCGTGAAGCGAAGCGTGAATCAGATACTGAACTCTGAAGATATCGAGTTACTAGCGGTGTGGTATGGTGTCGGGATGGTGGGATGGCGGTGTGGTCGTTTGTCGGCTGGTCGGTTGCTGGGTTGGCGGTATGGCGAGCATCGGAAGCGAATACTTAGTCGCGTCGCTCTACAACATAGCTGAGTGGGAGCTGGACTTCTTCAGGTGCTAAGAAATCCCGAGGCGGCGATTCTCTGAAAAAGCTGCTGTCTCTCGTCCTCGAGCTAGGAAAAATGCCAGCCGATGTGCTACTGGTGCGGACCCTCAAATCCCTCGAGAAAGCGAAACCTTTGTGTCGCTCTCTGCCGTTCCTCCGTCTTCCTGCGCTGGAGACGTTGTGACTGCCGGGCCGCACCAGAGCGTGGCACCGAGGTTCGGCGTGCACTGTACAGGTTATTTACATTATAACCCAGATAGTGAGTCGTTCGCGTCTGGACAGCGGGAACGAAACAGATTGCTTCGCGTTGTGATTCGCAATGACATCATACAGCACCAACGTCCCGTATCTTACCAGAACTTCACGGCAGATGTGGCGGAAAACTCGGCGAGGCGGGAACACAATGCGCGGCAACGGCAGGCGTTCCTACTGAACTTGAGCTCATGAGTACTCCCGCCCCGACTAGAAGGGATCCAACAGGTCGAGGATTCAGGAGTGCCGACAGCAGGCACACTTCAATGCGAGACGTCCTTCCTGACGTCGACAAGTCAAGTTCACTGCACCAGTCGCATGAATTGACTGGCGAGTTTTGATATTCGCGTGATGACGAATCACGCGTCGGTCGATCACTCAGCTGAGCGATTCGTGATTCGTTCGTGTTCATCTTCCTCTTCTTCTTGGCAACCTTTTCTCGCTGTCGCCAGCCAAATGACTTGACCCAGGATTCCCCTTGTAATGGCCACCACTAGTCACCGTCCCTCGCCTCATGTCGCAAGTGGCTCCGACTCCGGCAGAACCAGAGGAAGCGATTTCGGCGCGAAGCGGAAGCGGGTCTCTGTGAGTTTCGAAGGACAGGTCATGTGCCGCTCGAGATGCTAATCGTCTACGTAAGAGAGCTTGCGATAGGTGTCACAGGCTCGGGAGCAAGGTATGCACTCACTGCTACCGCTTTGACAGCAGATGGTTGAACGCGTCGTTTCCCGCGCAGTGTTTACCCGGCGTTGTTCCAACCTCCTGTCAGCCATGCTACGACTACGGCGAAGCCTGTACGTTCAATCGGCCGAAACTACAGCGCGGGGTAAGTAAGCGCCCTGATCCGTCGTTCTCCTGATCCAGATGTGATGACTCGGATCGCCGATACAGCCCCAGGCACGCCGGAAACCAAAGTCGACGAGGGAATCCGTAGCGGTTGATCGCTCTCCCGAGCTGGTGCGGGGAGTAGAGGATGGCGAGGTACCGAGGGAGACGATTATGACACTTGTCATGCTTTATCGAGTCCTCGTATATCCGATGTAAGACTCTTCTCGCCTTTGCCTCTCACCGCGCTCATACTCTACGCCAGATTCCCCTTCTTTCACTGGTCCCATTTCCTCCGCGATATCAACAACGGAAGAGACGCCCACGACCCGGCCTTCCGTGCGACCCTCTTTGCACTCTGCGCCGTCGTCTCCGCCCGCCTACGAGACGGCGCACTCACGGACCTTTCATTCCTCCCCGATCTCCTTCCACCATCATACGCCCATCAGCTCGCCGCCGCGCCAACGCCCGACTGGTTCCGCTCGCGCGCTCAGTCCCTCCTCCCGACGGACATCCTCCTTGCCGCGCGTGAGTTTGATAATCTCCGCGCGACCGCGCTGTTGGCGTTACTGTGTATCCAGAACGGGGATACAGAACAGCTGCAGGGGTACCTGGGGAATTATTCGACGATGATGCGAGTTTCTGGGCTGTATGATGAGATCAAGTGGGACGCGAGCCTGACGGAGGCTGAACGAGAGGAAAGGCGTCGATTGGTAAGCATCCCCGCGTCGTTTCCTTCACCACCATCGCTGATCAATATCCGCCCTTTTATAGTTCTGGTCGATTTACACCCTCGACATATACGCGTCGATGGTATGGGGCAGCATGATCCACCACCGCGGCTGCTATTGCACCGTCGCCTATCCCTCGGAAATCGAAGACACCGCGCCGTCGCACTCTGCTCTCCCTGACCAACCATCCTGGCTCCGCGGTTGGAACTTTACGACCGACCTTTACCGGATTCTTGAACGGGTGCTGGACGTAATCGCCACCGACCGAATCCAATCGACCCGCATCGGACCACCTTCGCTCTCGATTCTGAACCACAACATCGGCTCTGCCGCGGGATCGTCATTGGCCGCCGTCATGCCCTACGTCAACGGCATGTACGACCGGCTTCCCGCGGCATTCAAACAAGTCCAACAGATGAGCGGAAACTTGGAAGCGGATATCGATAGTTTCCAAGCGGCGAATATCGTCGTGACAATCTACGTCAGTGCTTCGCGTCGCCTTGTGGACTTTGTGTTAACCTTTGCGACCCAGACCATCAAAATGGCCATCTTGTGCACTGAAGGCAACATCTCGGAAAGATGCAAAGCCGCAGGGGAGCTGTTGGCGGCGTTGAAGATGGTCCCGACGGCTTACATGTTGGCTATCAGTTCGCCGTTGGTATGTCCTTTCGGTGCGCCGGCATGACCTGTATTGACACCTGTTCCGGTCACGAACAGCTACACCATTTGGCCGGGATCGGCAATCTGTTAGGGGGTGTTGTTCAAGGACCGCTCACGTTCAACAGCTACCTCGAGATCCGACAAACACTGTACGTCGCCTTGCGCTTCACACCGCACTTCCTAACACCTTACGGCCAGACTATCCCTGGCGGAACTCCTCGCAAGTCTCGAAGCCAGCCTGGCCCATTTCGCCGGCACAAGTGACCGACTCGTTCAACACATCTCCCGCATCGACGCCTATATGCACTCGGCCGTCGACTTTACGTTTCTCATTGAACCGCCTACAGCGGAAGGTCACCGAGATCCGTTGAAGCAATACGGAAAGTCGGCGCCGCAGGCGGTACAAGCACTCGGTTCAAGTTATACATCGGTAAGGGCGGCGTGACCCCTCTCTGCGCAGCAAGCGCTTATATCGATTCCCCTTCTCAGGACCAGCCTCCGAACAACGACTGGCAGAGCGTCATGAATCAGCAACCACATTCCGTCGTCTCCTTTCCCAGTCAACAACCGACCGCGCCAGAACTCGACTCGACTTTATTCCTATCCGACGAGCTTGTCGCCGAGTGGCCGCTGGATCTCGGTCAAGGGCCCATCTTTGATGTCTGGTTCGGGGGAGCCTCGAATGCAGTCAATGACTCGAATCAGTTTCGTGGTATGCAGCAATAACCATAAGGGGTGTATCGATGGACGATGTGAATAAGCAGCTATACGTGTACTTGGGGTTGAGCAATAACAGCGAGGGGTTGTATCGTGGTATCTTGAACTGGAGCGCACATCGATCTTTACACAGGCCTCGCCCTGTTGCACTGTGCAATCCGTGGCTACTTGAAGCTTTACAGTGCACGATGATCCGTGCCCTCGTGCTCCTGCGCTTTGCGCCATACTGACTTGACAGATGCTTCAGTCCGGCCCCGTTCAACTCTTCCCTTGCCGATTGGGAAACCACTTCCAGTGCGACAGTGACGAGGACTGCTACGAGAACTGACACGGAAGCACCCATTTGATTCGAATAATCACCGACCCTACAGTGTATACAGTCCCCAACAATATCATCTTTCCTCGGGCGAGGCGCCACAGCCTAGCCCTTCCCGACGCGACTACTGCGAGAGATGGTCCAATTCGGCCTTTTCCAAGCCGTCGTTGGTGAACGGGCCGACTCGCTCGACGGCGTCGTCCATCGCGAGGATATCCCCGTTGTTGTGCTCCCGCCATGACTTTTCGGCGGCCCAGTTGAACGGCGACTTGGGCAGGAACAGGATGGCGATCGATTCGAGGGAACGGTCCTGGCGCATAACGATCAGTATTCGCTCCAGATGGACAATCTTCCCGACGTACCTTGGTTTCCGGGTAGAAGAGATAGACAATCGGGATCCACAACAGGTTCAGCCCGGCGAACAAGAAATACGTCCTATTCTCCAACTGTTCGAACATGATCGGGTTGACCAACACGGTCCACCCGACGCCGATCGCCCAGCCGGTGATACCGAAGCCGTTGCCTTGCGCGCGCAGGTTGGAGGGGAAGATCTCGGTCGGGATGAGGAAGGCGACGGTACCCCAGGTTGCGGCCTGCGAGGGCCGTCGTTAGCTTTTGCACGAGAGGGTCAGGAGGAAGGAGGACACGTACGTAGATCAAGTTGAACAGGAAGAGCATCGTCACCGCCGCCGGGGCGATCGACGCCGCTCTCGACGGATCCTTCCTCGAGGCTTCGTAGAGCCCACCGGCGACGACGTTGACGATGAACAAGCCCGCGCCGCCGATCATCATGCACCGCCGTCGGCCCCAGCGGTCGACGATGTGCGCCGAGATGATGGTGCCGACGATGCCGATCGTGTTGAGTCCGCCGGCGAGGCCGTTTTGCTTGAGCGATGAGTAGCCGGCTTGGGAGAGGAGGACGGGGGAGTAGGCGGTGACGGCTGCCGCCGACCACGCGGATTAGCGTGTATAATCAAGACAGCTTGATGCAACTCACCCGTGATACCGGTCCACGATGCCATGATCTGTAACCATAAACACAGCCAGGCGCGTCTCGTCAAATGCGGCGCATCGTGCCCATGCTCAAGCCCACAGAGAATCTTTGCGAATTCGATCGGCGACGATTTCCTGGCGCCCTGGCTGACCTTTACGATTTCCTGGTACTCGCGCTCGACGTCGGGATCCCCGGCCGGCCGCGCGCGGACGTGTTCCAACACTTCGAGCGCCTCTTCGTGTCGCCCGACGGAAGCGAGGAACCGGGGCGAGTCGGGCAAGAGGCGGATGAAGATGGCGAGGATGATGGCGGGCACGCATTGGAATGCGAGCAGGAATCGCCAGCGGATCGGGGACCAGCCTTCGAGCGCGTCCGGGCCGCCGGGGATGAAGGCGAGGCCAAAGGAGATCCAGTAGGCGACGGAGATGCCGAGGTAGTTTGCCTACGAAGCGAGCGGAGGGTCAGTCGTTCGTGTGGATGGAAAGGACAAGGGTACTGACGATGAAGACGTAACCGAGGAACGCGCCCCGATGATGACTCTCCGACACCTCGGAGCAGAAAACGGGTACGATCCCCGTCAACGCGCCCGTGCCGACGCCGGTGATGACCCGGGCGACCAAGATGAAATCCGAACTCTGGGCCGCGGTCTGCAACGCGCCGCCGATACAGGCAAAGATGGCGCCGAGAAAGATTCCGTTGATCCGACCGATCCGATCGGCTAGCCAGCCGCCGGCGAAACAACCAAAGATGGCACCGAGGTAGTAGATGGATACGATCCCGCCTTGATGGACGACGTCGGTGACGACCCCGTCCGCGCCGATGCCGACTTGGTCGATGTAGTCGGGCGAGGCATTGACGCCGCCCATGACGCCTTGGTCATAGCCTTCGAAGAAGATGGCAATGAGCGAGAAGACTTGGATGGCGACGGAGAGGCCACGGGGACTGAGCCGTTTCCAGTATTTGGTGGTGGTGGTTGGCGAGAACATTTCTGGTGAGCGAATCAACCGGTGTCCAAGCATGATCGATTACTCGGGTTATATACCGTCCATCACCTCTGTCGAGTTGTGTCACTCTCCATGGGGAAGGTGGGGTAGTAGCATAACCTGACTCTCTCTAACCTTCACTCTCTCCAACCTAAACGGCTGTTCTACCTGAATAATGAATGAATCTCTTCCTTTTCCTGTCAACCTCCACCTCCACCTCGCGGGGCAACGGGCACGGCTGACCTCTTAAACCTGTTGATCCTTTCTTCTTTCCTTCTTTCCTTCCTTGGCCCGCCGCCGTCTCTTCAAGTGGTGTGCCCCATCGACGGGGCAGTGAGCCCCGGTAAACCCCGGTAAATCTGGTATACCCCTCGCCCCGCACAGGACGACCACGGCCGTCGGACGGGTCCAGTGGCGGAATCCGAGACCGAGGATGGCGATATATATGCAGACGACATGAGGTCCCGACATCCGTCACTGCTTGACCTCGAGAACCTTACTGCCACTCACAGAACACACATCGCCGAGAATGACCGTCGCACCCTCTGCAAGACTCGACTTTAAAGTCCTCGGCATGAACAGCGGTACCTCCATGGTGAATACCCTCCCCTCCCCCTCCCCCCCACAGCGCTCGCTAATCCCTGCTTTCCAGGATGGGATCGACTGTGCGTACTGTCATTTCTGGCAGGAGACCCCGGAATCACCGATGAACTTTGAGTTGCTCGTCGTACGTCGTTCTCAACCCACTGACCGTTGTATGTGTTGACCCCCTGACCGTTGGATGTGCTGACCGCTTTTAGTACGACGAGTTCCCCCTCGCCCAGCCCGCCAAGAAACGGGTCATGAACATGATCCTGCACAACACCACCACGCCCGAAGAGCTATCCGAGGTCAACGTCCAACTCGGCGTCACGTTTGCCGACGCCGTCCACGCGTTCTCCCGCAAGCACGCGGTCCCGCTCGACGAGATTGACGCCGTCGCCTCGCACGGACAGACGATCTGGCTCCTCTCGATGCCGGAACCGGGGCAGATCAAGTCGGCGCTGACGATGGCCGAAGGCTGTTTCCTCGCCGCTCGGACGGGGATCACCAGCGTCACCGATTTCCGCATCTCGGATCAAGCGGCGGGCCGGCAGGGTGCGCCGCTCATCGCGTTCTTTGACGCCTTGCTCCTGCACCACCCGACCAAGCTCCGTGCGTGTCAGAACATTGGTGGGATCGCCAACGTGTGTTTCATCCCGCCCGACGACGGGGAGGGAAAGATGGCCGACGCGTATTACGACTTTGATACCGGACCGGGCAACGTGTTTATCGATGCCGTCGTGCGGCACTATACGCGCGGCGAGATGGAATACGATCGGGACGGACTCATGGGCAAGGCCGGCACCGTCAACCAGGCGCTCGTCGACGAGTTCCTCCGGTTCCCCTACTTTGCGCTCGAGCCGCCAAAGACGACGGGCCGCGAGGTGTTCCGGGATACGCTCGCGTTCGAGTTGATCGCAAAGGCGGAAAAGCTCGGCATGTCAAAGGAGGACGTCGTCGCGACCGTGACGAGGATCACGGCGGCCGCGATCGTGGATCATTACAAGCGATACGCGCCGAGTCAGGATATCGATGAGGTGCGTCCCTCGCGGCCCGCCCGCCCGGTGAGTTGGGTATCTGCTGATAGTCGTGGTAGATCTTCATGTGTGGCGGCGGCGCATACAATCCCAACATCGTCGAGTACCTTCAACAGTGCTACCCGAACAGTAAGCCCCCCCCCCTCCACCCCCGACCGCGAAACCCGACACACTGACCTCTGCCGTCGGCTCCTAGCGAAAATCATGATGCTCGACGAAGCCGGCGTCCCCGGCGGCGCCAAGGAAGCAATCACCTTTGCCTGGCAGGGCATGGAAGCCGTACGTCTCCCCCCCTTCGCGCGCGCATCACCGCCACGCTGACCCGCTCTCTTGCTACAGCTCGTCGGCCGATCGATCCCCGTTCCGACTCGCGTCGAGACCCGTCGGCCGTACGTCCTCGGCAAGATCGCGCCGGGTGAGAACTACCGTGATGTCATGCGACGCGGGATGGCGTTTGGTGGGGACAGGACAGAGTTGCCCTGGGTGACGGAGATGGTCAACTGGAAGAAGGGAAAGGTGGTCGATAACAAGTGGTAGTGAGGATGACCGTTGTTTCGAGTTGCTGGATTCCCGCCGATTGAATAGAATGGTTATGCACAAGTTGCAGCTCGATGGACATGTCGGTGCGATTTCTACCGCGCAGACTCAAGATTATTACATCCCGTAGAGCGCAGTCAAGGATCCCCCAGCCAGAACGCTTCCCCCTCGTGCCCGATCCTCCTCCCTCCTGTTTTCTCTCTGAGCGTCACTCCTGTTGCGATCCCTCCTGCCACCAGTTCGTGTTCAATCCCAAAGCGATGGCACCGAGCTCCTGCTCTCCTGCCTCGTCACCAGATACACAGAAGTCGAGAACTCTCCGGCAACGGCAGCGCGCCGCCACACACCAGATCAGGAGCGAGCTTGGAGCGTTGGTGCGCGCGGTCGGGACGTCGGCGCTTGTCCTGCTGTGCCTGAACCTTGCGTCAATGATGACCCCTGTCGACCGCATTGGATGAACCTTGCCTTGATCCAAGACCACGTATTGTTCAACGGAGGGACACGTCGCGCTCGGCTTTGATTCACAGGGCCGCGGTTCTGTCGCGAATGTTCCGTGCGGTGTTTCAGAAGGGCTCCTACTGATCAAAGTCGTAAGTCTACCGTGAACGAGGGATCTAGCCGATCAACGTACGCTGAGATTCGCAATCCACACATCCAGCGTCCACGACATACTCGGCGAAATCTTTGCCGCACACATCTCTTCATGAACACCTTGCACATCCCCACAGACATCTTCTGCATCTCCCCATACGCCATATTTTTGAGAGGCAGAATAAAATTCCAGGGGTTGCACGGTATCCGAGCCCGGATCGAACGAGATCTCAAGACTGAAAACTGACGAGTAGAGCGGGTGAGCGCGGTACCACAGAAGAAGAGGAAAACACACACCTGGCTTGATTCCCACTGAAGCATTCCTCGCGATCCACATTATCGTGGCCTAAGGACTGCTGTGATTCGAAGTGCGAATTGATATCTGAAGAGCGTGATCAAACTCCTGTCACCCAATGCGGGCGACCCATCCGCTCAGCGTTGCCCGAGCGCTACTCACCATCAGCTCGACCGTGTTTCATCTTTACCGTCACCTTCGACTCGTGCACAGCGCCGATCCGCAAGATCTAATCCCCCTTTCGAAGCGGGTGTCATCGCGAATGATTGGTGCTGATTGGAAGGTTGAAGGCAGGTTGGCCGTCGGGGTTCCCGCTATCTTGACAAGACATTCGGAGTGTCGTCTCCGTGCTCAGCTGAGAAAGATGTCAGTGGAGGAGCCAATGTGGTATCGAAGGGAGACGGGCGTACGCGGTGGGTTTGTTCATCGCCGGCTCATCGGGAACATGTCTATCTTGAACATGAGCATTGCAAAGTCTCGTCCCGGATGACTACATACAGTCTCCTTTCTCGGTGCCCTTGCCATTCGCACCCTCGCCAGACGGCTAATCTCGCACAACCGCGTCAACCGATCAGAAAAACCGCGCGGGGTTATCTAGCCGCGTCAACCGCGCTTCCACTCTGGCGGATTCTTGAAAAACGTCACCATATAACACCACCACCTCCCTCTTCTCCCCAGGCTGAACAATGTCCGATACCCAGACTCGATAATGCATCCCGATACCCTCGTTAGCACGGAAAAGCCCGAGGACAGGCCAAGGATCGTGATTTCCCCGGCAAGGCGGTATACCCTACTTGCACTCGTACGTTTCTTCCCTCCCTTCCGTTCGTTCGTTCGTTCGTACGTCGCTGACTCTGCTCATCGGATAGTTCTGTTCGACCCAATTTGTGGACGTGTACAACGCATCAGCGATCGTACTCGCTACCGCAGATGTCCGTTTCGTTCCCTTCCCGTCCTCCTTCTTGCCGCGCTGATGGATGTGTCTCCAGGTCGCGCGCGGGTTGGATATGGGCGCGACAGAGGGCGTCTGGACGCTTTCGGCGTATGTGTTGACGTTTGCGAGTTTCATGTTACCCGTACGTACCTCTCCCGCATCCGGCATCCCTCGGGGAGACGTGCAGAGCTGATACCGTCTCACAGTTTGGCAAAATAGCAGATATCTGGTCCGCAAAGGCGATGCTCGTCCTGGGTATTACCTGGGTCGGCGCATTCAGTATCGGAATCGCGGTGACGGATAGCAAAATTGTGCTCTTTATTCTCCGAGCGTTGGCGGGACTCGGGTACGTCGTTATCCCTGCCTTGGATGGAACGAAAAAGCTGATCATCTGAACAGGGCGGCAGCAGGTATCCCGGCCTCCATCAACCTCATCATCCACGTCTTCCCGGACCAATCCTCTCAACACATCGCCCTCGCTGCATTCGGCGGCGCCGGAGAACTCGCCAACATCTCGGGCTTCATCATCGGCGGCCTGCTCCTCTTGGCCGGCTGGCGATGGGTGTTTTGGCTGTTACCGATCGTCTGTTTCCCGCTCGCAGGCTTGGCGTGGTGGGTCGTCCCCCGGAGGCAAGTGTTGAAAGCGTGGCAGAGGCAGGGGCTGGAGGATGAGGCTGCCGGGGAAGGGGACGAAGCGCTCCGGGCGAGGGAGTTGTTGGCGGCGCTCGAGGTGGAGGAAGGAGGCAAGTTTGATTATGTCGGGAGTGCGTTGGTGGTTGCCGCCGCGGTGCTTAGCGTGTTTGGATTAACGGACGGCGGTGAAGGATCCGGGTGGTACGTTCTCCATCAACAACCCATTCATCAACTGACGTCTTTCGTTCGTTCCGCTTCACCAAGGGGTCGTGCACAGCCAATCACAACGCTCGTCCTCGGTCTCCTCCTCTTCCCGGTTTTCTTCATCTACGAATCCCGGATCGACCAGCGCACGGCGTTGATCCCGAGTTCGATATGGCGCATACGGAATGTGCTGGTGCTGACCGTCGTCTCGTTGGTGCCGTATTTCTGGTGCGTCTCCGCGTTGTCAAATGTTCGCGGGCAAGGGGAGCTGATGATTCGTGTGAGGGTAGGTGGTATGGGCTGCAGTACATCCATGCGAACGTGATGCAGTTGCAGTGGGGGTTGTCGAGTATCATGACCGCTGTGCATTTGTACGTTCACGTTCTTCTTCCCTGTCCCTCTGCTCTCCACTCGCCCAACCACGCTCCGCACGACGGCTCGTTAACGCTCGGTCCCCGCATAGCCTCCCCATCTCTATCGGCGGCGGAATCATCTTCATCCTCATCGGATACCTCCCGCCCCAGAAATTCCCGCTCAAGATCCGGATGGTCCTCGGCGCGCTGATAGGCATGGTCGGGACGATCCTTCTTATCTTTGGCAAAGGTGTGTTCTTCCCTCGTTCGTGTTGTATGGGGACCGCGCTGATGTGAGGTGTCTAGATCAGAAGGATTATTGGCCGTTTGTGGCGACCGGGTTCTTTATCGGTAGCATCGGTACGTCCCGTCAGCGAATAAGGAAGGACGTGTGCTGATCCCGTGCAGGGATCGCAATGGTCTTCATTTCCGCCAACAACTCGCTCCTCATGGCCGTCCCGACGGAATACTCTGGGTACGCGCTCCCTCTCCCTGCTCAACACCACACACTGACCCCGCACCCCCTCATAGCGTCGTCGGCGGCGTCTTCAACGCTACCCTCCAACTCGGCGCCGTCGCCGGACTCGCCATCAACGCGACCATCCAGTCCTTTTTCCCCGACCACGAGGCCGAAGCGGCGGGGGAACACCGGATCGCGTGGAAGGGTTACCAGTCGAATTTCATCTTCATGGCGGCTCTGTGAGTTGAGCATGGTGGTATCGTGTCGCGCGGTGCTAATGCCTTGGAAGTGTTGCGGTGCTTGCGATCGTGTCGGCGATTTGGTTCAAGAACCCTTATGAAAAGCCAGAACAAGCGGCGTGTACGGAGACGGCGGAGAGGGACAGTACGAGTGAGCCGTAGGTGCTAGGCGTCTTCACTCGCGCGAAACAGTACGGGCGCAAAGGAGGCCTCAGTTGATAGACAGGTTGTATTCATAGAATGGAAGCATAGAGTAGATATAATAGCTGTATCGCATAGCATCGCCATCCCTCCTTTTGTGCTGATGTGGCCACAACAGCTTTCGTCGACAGACACCACAGGCGCGAGCAAAGTGAGAGGAACGCACAAAGAGATCGACGTAGCGACGCTGAACGATGTAGTGAAACCGTCGCTTCGCTGAGCGAACGGACGTGGAGTCATGGCTCGTGAGACTCCGAAGCGTACAGTCGCTTTGCAAAATGCAATATCCATTGATCCTTGTACATGTGCATTATACAATACAGATGATCCCAGTCGACTCGAATTACAAACCCGAACAAGTGAATCCCAAGTTGGGGTTCGACGCCGCATCCACATTTTTGCACAGGTTGACGCTCGGCTTGCCGTTCTGTCCGAAAACATTGATGTTCTTGGTCTCGAAGCCCGAACACGACCCGGCGTTGGCGCAGCTGAACGCGAGCACCTGGTCGCCCGTGAATGGAGGCAGATCCTGCTCGTACCAACACGGGTCGGTGATGCAGGTACCGTCTCCCGGCTGGTACGAGTTGATGTCGCCCGTCCAGTCTTCGAGTTTGAAGTTCTTGAGAATGACCGAGCCGTTGTCGACTCGTGCCGGGCCCGGATTGTTTTGGTCGATGTAGGTCTGGCAGAGGGGGTCAGTACGGAATCGACCGGCGTTGATCCTCTACGGACCTGGGTGATCAGGGCGGGGTAGGTGACGTTGTAGAGTCTGATGTTCTTCCATGTGCTGCGATGACAAGCTCAGCTTAGGTATGGCGAACGCTGACAGGGTACTCACACATCCTCGGTGATACCTTGACCGCCAACCCACGACTTGAATCTACATATCAACCGCATTAGCGCCTCCCCCGTGACTCCCGGTCAGACTACTCACCGAGCGCCGTACAAGGCATCGATCATGGTGATATCCTCAAAGTGGATCTTTGTGACGTTGTTGAATTGGGCCTGGTTCTTGCCTAGGAATGGGAAGTGGTCAGACGGTGCGCTCCCGTGGAGATTGACAACTCGACGTACCCAAGGATCCGATCGACAAGCCGTGGGTTCCGGGACCACCGCAGGTTCCGTGCTGGGCTTTAATGTTGTAGGATCTGAATCGCGCCGTTCAGATTAACAAAGAACGAACGAGGAGGCAAGGGACCTACGGTGTCGTAACGGCGATGCAGTCGTCCTACAGCAAAACTCGATAGTCAGCTCGGACATTCCTCGACCCAGCGGAATGAAAAGACTTACACCGTTGTTGATGTAAAAGTTCTCGGCGAGAATGTTACTGCCCGAGAAACCGAGACCGTCGGCTATCGCAGCGAGTCAGCAACCCGTTACGGAGCCGGGATTTAAACACATACTGTTGAAGGGGTATCCGCCCGTCGTGTAGGTCTCGACGATCGTGTCCGTAATGTACAGGTTGTTGGCCTTGATTCGCGCGTTCCATCCGATAGGCTGTCGACTCTTCAAGCTGTAGATTTCGGAATCGTCGATCTCGAACGTGATCAGATGCGGTCGGTTGGCGAGACCGCTCTTTCCGGCCGGGTTGGCGTCCCACCATTTTTGGCCGTAGGCTGAACGGCAAGTCAGAACGGGAACGGCAGGGAAGCAGCGTACATACACTCAATCCAAGAGACCGACACATCCTCCTTGACACCGTACCACTTTAGCTTCTTGCCGGTGAACCGGAACCAGTGACCGGAAAAGTCGGTCGAGTTGGCGACAATGTTCTGGACGTAGGGAATGTCTTGCGGGAGATGAACGTTGCCGAAGAACTCGACGTGAACGTCGTCGAGCTTGAGGGCGTTGACCGGGGTAAAGGCGTTGCTGCAGCAAGGGTTAGAGCTGGACATAGAAACGGCTGCGGATACCTACTAGTTGGCGCCGTATTCGAATGCAACGGTACCGCCGTTGTTGCAGTCCTTGAAAGCCTGGTTGATAGCGGGCGAGTCGTCCTTGTCGCCGCCGAGTGCCTTGATAACACATCGCTTTCGAGCCGGAGCGGGCGTGGGTGCGGGCGCGGGTGCCGAGGTTGACGCTGGCTTGTTCTTGTCCTTCTGCTCCTGAGCATGAGCGCACTTGCCCGGTTCGGCGTCCTTGCAGTTGGAAGGCCTGCGAGAGGGTGGTCAGACACAGCTGTGAGCGGGAGGGGAGACAACTTACGCCTTGTCATTGTCCCGCTCGACCATGGGCATGGCGAGGGACGGCGTGACCGCCATCAGGGCGACAAAGAGCTTGAACAGAGCAGACTTGGAGGGCATATTGTAGGCGACTTGAGGGGAAAGCGGTGAGACTGGTGAGGGGAGGATGAGCAATTGGCCAGCATTTCTCCCCTTATATCTGGCAAGCTGTGCCGTCCGCCCCCTGGAATCCACAGCAAGAGACTCACCTGAAGATGTCGCCAACAGTTGATCCAATTTCTATTCGCGAGCCTCGGACCGCCCACGGCCCGGAGCCCCGCCGGTGCTCCATATTGAGGAGTGCTTGGCAGGCACGACCAGGAACCATGTGATGAAGCAGAGGGCGCTCTGGAGGCCGGCACGAGAGCTGCATGACTACGGAATCCATCCAAGGAATACTCCGGGAGTGACACGGCTTGTAAGAATTCATCAACAAGTCGATTCCGAGTGGCGCAAAGTTGTTGTATTTTTTGCCGGATTCACACTGTGATTCCGGTGCTGAACATGGCCGGCAAACGAGCACCGCCATCGGACGCATGTTTGGTATCATTGGGTACTCAGCATTGCCACAAGATGCGTGTTCTATTCGGCCCGCCCGCCACTGGCCGCGCGGTCCCCGCTCTGTGCAGACTCCAGACACGACGCCTCCCACTTCGAGTCTGTCCACCCACTCTGCCTATATGGCCTCCGCCGCTCTGACCGCGTACATCCATCATCCCTGCTATCTTGCGCGAAGGTGGGTGATTTTCTTGAGTGAACGTAAGCGCGTCCATCGAGAGCCCTTGTGCCGGTGGGTCGAGCTCGATGAACACTGAATGGACAGGGCTCATCGTTAAAGAGTGGCTCAGGCGGGGCGTCAGCTGTCCTAATGATCCGTCCGAGGACGGACCAGCGGTCGGGCTCGTCTGCCGTTGCGCCGGAGGACGATCCTTGCGACGCCCTAGTGTAAGCGTGATCCCGGCCCTAGGCTTTTGGTTGAAGGTGATCAGCCCCGTTCATTCCGGATCAAGTAACCCAGTTCGGACGCACGTCACGTTTCCAACGCCCGCGAGATCGTCCATCTCCCCGATCCCGCGCGTCTCCCCTGTAGGCCGGCGTTTTTTAACGATGTACTCTGCCTCCCTGCTCGAGATCGGGTCGTCCATGTCGTCAAGGGGTCTTGAAACGACGGATTCGGCCGAAGCGCTGATGTCGGACGGCTGGGGCGTCGGGTGCGTGATATCGGGACACAGCATGAGGGCGTATACGCATACGGTCTGACAGGGGGAGGGCGGCTTTTGCTCGGATCAAAGGCGCTTGGAAGAGCAAATCGGGGGCTTGAAGAGCCTGGGGAACCGTTGCCTGGACTCTCTACGGCGCGGCGAGATCCCCTGAGTTTCCGGAGTGACGAGCGAGTATGGACTGGTGAGCGAGGTACCGGGGACGATAAGAAGGTGCACGGTCTGTGCGGGAGCGTGATCGGCATCGTGTGACCGGTTGTGCCTTGAGAAGGCGGCTTGCAAAGGTCGATACCCCGTCCACGAATCCGGACGATTTTCGTCGCGGTCGAGAGACGTTGATGCTGAACGGGGAAGGTTACGGTGCACCAGTCAGTCACGCTTCGAGTTCAGGGGACAGGGGACGTACGGAACAAGACGTAGCGGCCGGGTTCAGCTCGGCATCGCTTTATAGTCTTGTATCGGTAGGTGGTGTACTGTGCGCCTCGTAGCGATCAGTCGAGAACGTAGGATTGCGAGTAGCGGCCGGACGGTTGAGTGATCGCGGGCCGAGCGTGTCTGGTTCCCCTCACTCCGGCGATGGGACGAGATCTTCAATTCGTTGATAGGGTGAGAAGGGACGATGATGGTCTTCGGGAAAGGTGTTTGATGATAGTTTGTCTTGATGTGATTTCGAAGTAGGGTTCCATCCCCCGACGAAGGTCTCATACAATGAATCGGTCGAGATGTGTAGAAAGTTCCCGATCTGTGACAGAGCCGTTAGCGTTCTGTCCGTAGCGGATATGCAGGACCTCATGCTTACTGTTTCGGCTATCAAAGTCGGGGCGCAATTCCTCCCTTCTGATCGTCGCTGTCGCTTCAAGCCACGAACTTCTCGCTGCCGCAATATGTTGCACCTCTGGAATGGATGGTGATAAAAGGCGCCAAGACCGGGGAGAAATGACCGCAGAGCTGTATAGCTGGAGGGAGAGGACATGCCAGACGTCAGATAAGCAGGAGTCACTGTCTCAGTGCACTTCGTTTGTTTACTTTGTGCTTCTCGATCTCACGAGCTACCTCGAGCTATCTCAAGCGGTCGTCCCTTTTCTCCCTTTCGACGGCAATACTCTGCTCGTCTCGGTTCGCATCGCAGACGTCAACAGACTGCCTTGATCCTCATTCAACAACACCTCGCCGGGAAGGTGCGCCAACTCCGGACCCGAACGGTCAGAATCGCCACAAAGCAAAGCGAAAGCACGCGGCAGTCGACGCGTTTTCTGTGCCTCTCTTTCGACATTGCGTGAGTCCTGCGTCACGTAACATGTCTCCATTCCTCCACCGATGCTCATTTTGCAACGATGGGCGACAGAATCTCGAACTGAACTCCCCAGAACCGGGAACACGTCGACACCGCTTGGACACGCGGCGTCATCCTTCCGTTTCACCATCGCCGTTGATCGTCGTTTCCTCTTCCATTCAACTGCTCGATCCTCGCCCTCACGCTAGACCTGATCAACTGTCTGAGCGGTACATCCCTACCTAAACGATTCAAATGTTGATGAAAGAAACAGGACTCGATACGGTCAACGTGTCTCTTCCGTCGCTGATCGTGCGGGATAGTTCGCGTACCCGTCGGAGAACTCAGCGAGACCTATTCTCGGAGACGGTGGATCTGACTGCGTTCTGGACACGAATCAAGACAAGTGAAAACAATCCCCGCTCTTCGTAGGACTCGTACCGTCAAGGCCCTTCGCATACCGTCACCCGAGACCGATACAAGCCGGGGCGTCGCGATCGATCGTCATTCGTGCGCTCCGCCATGAACACCCGTCGTCCGCGCCTCCGATCCATCTCGGACGAGCGCTCTGCCGGACCTCGGAATCGTTGCACGAGCGATCGCACGTCGACGAGGGAGGAATGTACGCGATATCGGTGAAAACTGATACGACTTGTCGGTCGTGGTATCTTGCAAATGTGTTTGACCGGGGATCGTTGTGCGATGATGCCGTCAGGGGGGAGCGTTACAAGGGTGCGAACGGAGGACGGTGCTTGCGAACAAGAGCTATACATGATGAGTTCGTTTCCCTAAGGATCTATCTGTTGAGCACCGCTAATCGCATACGCCAGGACTCTACCATTCCCCGATCTCCTTCGACGTCATCCTCGTAGCGTCGGCTGAGGGGCTAACGGACGGATGTAGGCTGGTTCGTGGCTGCTGTGTATCACCAGATGGGGGGAGAATGATCCAGCGACTTTGTGCACTTGAGCCTCGTCGCGTTTGCATACAAGAAGGCAGCCGGCACGAATACCATATCTTCGATGTACAAATACATATGGAAGGTACAAATACATGAGAGGATACGGTTCGCGCAAATACTGTAGAACAGTAAGCACAAAAGAGGTGGTATGCTGGGGTATCTGGGGTATGCTGGGGTCCATAGACGGCGAGAACTGTACTCCTTATACTATTGTCACACAACTACCGAGACA
The DNA here is from genome assembly GCA_001599735.1 of Naganishia albida. NCBI lineage: Eukaryota > Fungi > Basidiomycota > Tremellomycetes > Filobasidiales > Filobasidiaceae > Naganishia > Naganishia albida. Next base: position 8,120 of record BCHV01000027.1, on the reverse strand, counting down.
CCCTGACACGTATACCACTAATCCAACCCCCCTGCGGCGCTTGCAAATTGTCGTCCAGGGAGCGACGATCATGGTTTGGGGAAGAATGCTGGGTAGACGGCCGAGCGGTAAACGGCGGCACCACGGCCGTCCCATGATTTAATATCGGCGAAAAATGTATCACCGTCGTTAAGTCGCAACCAGATAGTCCCCTCGACTCGGACGTCTTCACGAGGGAAGCCCACCAACTGGAACATCGGGTTCGGGGCGCGTTTGCCTCGATAGTCTCCTCGACGGCATGCCGGGATTCTATGCCACACGTCGGAAAGCTGGCGGACGGCGACGGAGAATAAGTCCTCGAAACGGGGGAAGCTTATGGATTCGGCTCGGTCAAGGTAGATGGCGATGCGCAAGTCGTGATTTGCATCGGGGATGATGCGGCATATCTGAAGGGAAATGTCAGCGAGATGTCTTTCGATACTAGTCCAGCACAGTCACGGATACTCACAGCAAGGACGAGCGCGTGATAGACCCGCGTCGACACATCATCACAGGAAATTCTGATCCAATCATCTTGTCTTTCAATCACGGGCTTGCTGGTTTGCCGCTTGAAGATCTGGGACAGCTCGTGCAGCGTGCACTGAACCGTTCGATCGTCTTGCGTGAATTCGAGTCGAAGGGAGATGTCTATCGGCAGGCGATGGTAGTACCGGACCGCGGGATTCCTTCGCTTCTTGTCCAATAATCGACCAGCGGGGAGAAAGCGGACGTTGGTGATGCCGTTGATGAGGCCGACGACTGTGAGGTTTGTATCATCGGCAGGCAGCGCTTTAATCGGTCCTCCGTTCTCTTGCTTGACGCGGGCGACACCATTCGTCCCGTTCTGCCCGATTGACCCGTTCACTCTGACGTTCCACCCACCCTCCAGCTTCCCTCGTCCCACACGGAGACCATTCGGCCCATCCTTCATCCTCTCTGACGGCCAACACTTAAGCGGGAGCGTGGTCAAGATCCCATGAAAGACGTAGGTGTCGACCGGGCGATGTACGACCAGCGCGCATTCCCGACGGGATTCCGGTGGACGACCCGGGGCGTCTGGCGGAACGGGATTGCGCATGTGATATGTCATGTGGAACTTGAGTTGGGGAAAGGCGATGGCGAGGAATTCGACGGTCGGCGTTCGGGCGGCGTGGATGATCGTCTTGATCCGGTCGTGATGGCGTTGGCTCATGAAGAGGTGTCTGTGAGGGGTCAACGACGTCTCAATAACCCTTCAGATGTACTCACTGCACAAACTCCCATCCGCTCGGCAAGACCAGCCCCGCCGTCAAATCCACCCTAATGCCATACGCCCAATCCTCGTCCCCATCGTCATCCAGCACCAGCGTCTCGTAGAGGATAGGCATGATCGTTTGGCGGACCTCGCGACTGACGGCCGAAAAGTGAGCGAGCGATCGGAAAGCGTTGGCGCCGGCGAGGAAACCGGCGATGGTGGCGTGTATCTCGCGCGTGAGGGGTGGGACGACCTGCGAGGTCTCAGCGAAACCCTTCGATCCGTCGACTCGACTCACCTGTTGCTTCTTCTCCAACTCGTGCTTGTACTTGCCCACCTCCCGCTCCAAGGCCTCTCTCGCCCTCGTCTGCTCCCGCCGGAACCGCTGAAACTCCTCCTCGACCATGCTTCTCTCCCTCTCCGCCTGCGCGATCGCGCTCTTCCCCTCGGCGAGCTCTTCCTCGACGCGGGTGCGGTACCGCGTGAATTCCTGCTCGATGATTCCGAGCGCTTGGACGAGTTGCTCGTGCTGCTGTTGGCCGTTCTTGATGGGTGATGTGACGGGAGGCACGGCCATGGGCGAAGCCTTGCCGGCGATCGGGGTGATGACGGGTTTCGTATCCGGTTGTTGCGAGAGGTACTTTGTCACCTCGCTCATCAACATTTTCTTTTCCGCTTCGCTGTGCTCAAAGGCCACGTGCAGATTCTTGAGCTCCTCCTTTAATTTTTCTCGATCCGGGCGGACCCAATCGATGTATTTTTTGAATTCTTCTCGTTCCTCGTTCCGGCGGGCGATGTCGGCCGCGTGCGTGGCGAGTGCGACGGCGTGTTCGGCTTGAAGCGCGGTGAAGGCGTCCGAACCGTTGGATGCTGTCGCAGGCGTCGTCTCCACTGCCGTTGTAGCCGTCGTCGTTGCTGAAGCCGTCCCCGACGCTGACGGCGCCGCGCCCCCCTCCCTCTGCAACTTGTCCAGATTATGCCTCAACAGATTCCGCTCACTCCCCAGTTTTTTCGTCTCATTCTTCAACGCGTCCCTCTCCAACCGGAGCGGCACAATCTCCTTTTTCGTCGCCTGCACTTCCGCCGTCATCCGTTTCACATCGGCCGTGAGGGAGGTCACGCGCCGTTGGAGCGCGGTGAATGTGGACTCCTTTTCGGCGAGGCTGGTTTTTTGCTTGCCGACGGTGGTTTCCAGTTGTATGATTCGGTCGAGGGATGACTTGTGCGTCGTTTCGGCGGTGGCGATTGCTTGCTTGGCGGTGGCGAGCGCATCCTTGGCCTCGTGTACCGCCCCCTCCAAATCCATCACTTCGTCTTCCTTCCGCCCACACTCCTCCTCCCACTTTTTCACCTCCTTCTCCAACTCTTCCACCCGCTCCTGGACACCGCCGCGTTCCCCTTCAAGCCGCAAGACTTCCTCTTCCAGCCGTGTGACTTCCTTCGACGTCGCCTCGGCGTGCTTCCCATCCTTCTCGGCTTCTTTGAGGCGTTTTTGAAGAGCCGTTCGTTCGGTTTTCAGGGTCTTGAGCTCCGCCTTGAGCTTGCCCTCCTCTGCCCGGTACTTTTCAGCGCGGATTTCGAGCTTGCTGTTCTCCGCCCGGACAGCAGCCAGGTTGGCGACGAGAGTGTCCTTTTCCGTGAGCCAGGTCGTTTCGTGTGCGCGAAGGGCGGAAAGCGTGGTTTGGAGATCGGAAACGGTCGCTTCGAGGTGTCGGACGGATCCTTCCAGGCCCTCGACCTTGTCCTCTGCGGCGTCCCGGGCGAGCGTCGCTTCCACGCGTTCCACCTGCACCTCGAGTCGTTCCCTTTCCGCCCCTTCCGCACGCGCTTCCAACCCGGCTGTCAATGCCTCCAGTGCTTCCAGGCGGGTGCGGAGTGCGGAGGAGGTGCGGTGAGCGGTCCCGAGTTCCGCGCGGACGTCGTCTGCTGTGTCCCGTGCCGTCCGTTCTGCGTCTTCTAGTTGCACAATCCGCGTTTGCTGCTCCTCGATCGTGCTCTTCAATCCCCGCTTCTCGCCGTGCACGAGCCCAATCTCGTCTTTCAGGTCGGCATAATCCTCGCCCAAGATCTCCCAATCCTGCCGCAGGCTCCCCTCGCGTCGTTCGAGGGCCGTGAAACGTTCCTGCAGGTCTTCCAGTTCAGCACGGAGGTCAATCTGTTGCGTCTCGAGCGTGGTGTGTGAGGTGTGGAGTGTGTCGTAGGCGATTTCCGCGCCGCGGAGGGTGGAGAGGGTTTGTGTATGCGATGCGAGGAGGTGGGCGTGTTGTGCATGGAGGGATTGAAGGGTTTGTTCGAGGTGCGTGTTGTCGTTTTGTAGTGTCGAAATCGTCTGCTGCATCTGGCGAAGCTGTTCGTCTCCACCGGCAGCACCGGCTCCCCCGCCTCTCGTCCGCCCCTGTGCGGCGTCCCTCTTCAACCCCTCACATTTCGAGTACACGCCCTCCAACTCATCCCGCAACCGGCTCAGTTCCTCGGCGTGCGTCGCTTCCGAGATCAAGAGCTGGGATTCGAGGTGGGCGATGTGTCCCGCGAGGGGATCTGTCCCTGGTGGCGGTTGTGGGGAGTCCATCGTACATGGCTTGACTGACTGGCAGCAGGGAAGGAGAAGGGGGAAGAGGGGGAGGAGGGGGAGGAGGGGGAGGACGTGGGATAATCAAGTTGGCTGCTGGATGAGGAGATGGACGTGGTTTCACCGCTCGGCCGCCGAAAGGGGAGTTTTTTGGTTAGCGCGCGATTGCAGCTCGGGGAGCCAGACTGGGCAACCTCGAGAATACGATTGCTGACCGACATCAACGCTCCAGCATCGGACAACGTGTCAGGCTACACTGCGGTATGGTCTCTCGGGTGCCAGGCTCATTCTTTCCCGCTTGCGGTCAGCAGTGTGTCACAATTTTCCTCTTTCTCAAAGACTATAAACTGAATTCCGCGCACTGTTGATGGCAGCCATCCAAGCTCAGAGTAAACGGCCGGTACACTGGAGCTGAGCACTTCGAGCAGGCCTGAGACCCGATGACCGTGGACGAGTGAGGCCAGACGGTAGCATCTCAGACTATTTTCTGTGATATAGTATGTCCCTCTGGAAGCAGGACACAGGCTGTGCAATCCCTTGAGATAGCGAAGCGAGCGACATGAGATGGCTGCAGACCTGGGCATTTCAGCTCGTTCGTCAGGTATCATGCTCCTGAGGAAGGGGTTTCGCCGCATTGACATTCCATAGCGAGCATCACAATATGGCTCTTACGGAAGGGCGGCGAGATGCGCTGGACGTGCGTTTGCTTCCGGGGTTGTTCGGGCATATAGCAATGTCGCTCCCCCAGGAAGGAAATGCACTATCAGTCTGCCAGACAAGCAACAGTACGACATCACCCTTCCGGGGGGAAACAGAATTTTCGTCTTCATTTGGGGAGAAACAGCGTTTATCGGTGGGCTAAGGACGAGAATGGAAGGTACGTCGACAATGGAGACGCCAGAACCGACTTTGGAACGTGTGACCGTATATGGGATATATTACAGCCTCTCACACGGTCTCTTTACTGCACTTCAAGGTCAACCCATCACGAACGTAACCCAGACGCAGCCAGATTCAAATTCGTCGAAACCTTCCCCGGAGATGGTGGCCATCATGCGCAAGGCTTGCACTCTTTACATCATTGAAATCCCGCGAAAGATGAACGAAACAGGATTCGATGAGAGTGACGTCGCTGAGTTCAGGGGTGAGGTTCGCTGTCGTCTCGTCGGACAAGACCCGGAGAAAAGGCAAGAGGCCGAAGGCGGGTGGACAGCGCAATTTACGAAGTACCTCGGTTGCTTCCAGTCAAGTGGTGAACAAATTAAAGTAGACTGTTTGCGTAAGATCATGGCCGGGATTGAAGCACTCTACGAAGTGTTCAATAACGTCGGCGACAAATCCGAACTCTGAGATCAGCTGCTGTTTTTCCAATTTCCCGACCTCATGTATCACTACTTTTTGTGCGGTGAAGGAGCCGAGTGGGAAGTCACTTCCAATCAAGAGCACGTCCCCATCTCCCGACCAGATGTCGAACATGAGTTTGGCTTCTAGGACCTCAGAGAATTGGGGCATAGTCTAGAGAATGTACTGCGGGAATGCAGTGACTATATCCAGAACGGGTCGAGCGACATCCCAAAGGGATTGAAGAAATCTATTCAGGTTGTTGCTGGTCGATCGGTGCACCCCGACGTATCTGCTCGAGTCGAAAGCACAGTGGAATCTATCGCTTCTGCGGAGACGACCTGAACATCATAGGCATTCTGTCTAATCGCGGCGCAGGATGATGGACTTAGGCTATCATGTGCGGGCGTCGGCCAGTATGTGGGGGCGGAAGACGCGCTGGACAATGATTATCGCAACTAACTATATACTTAGTTTCGGGTAGCTGCACACTTCACACCTGTTGTGTAAAGTGATAAAACCTTTATAATACACAGCGATGTTCTGCACCGTCACCTCGTACCGACGAAACCTACAACGGTTGCTCAGTCTCAGTTACTTGAACCTCTTCACGGTCTTGGCCACTATAGAATTATCGAGCGTTGCGGCAGGGTCTGAGGATCATGTAGAAGCACAGCGAGTTTTTCAATCTTATCACCCGCAGTCACGGCCGATAGACGTCTCGCGAGGCATGAACGGACGACTCTGGCAAGAAATGCGTGTTGATAGCAATGCATCAGTCGAAAACCTGTGCATGAAGCAGCGGGCACACGATAGCAGCCGGGGGGGGCACTAGCCTCCTCAGGAATTCCGTTGGAGACTCGCAACTTCTGCTTGGGGGCAAAAGTATCACCGGGAAGTTTCGAAGCTCATAGGTTTCACCGGAAACTTCAGCTCATAGGTCTTCCGCTTCTGCTAGGGAGCTGGTACTGTCTCATTCGCAAAGCCTATTGGCAGAAGCATCGCATTGGCGTCTGCTATACCGGGGCTATCGTCCACGGTGAACCGGGTTCCAGAGGGGCCTATATCTACAGCTACTCGCCTGTATCGTTCGACCATATGGCATTTCGAATTCTGGTTGCAGAAACAGAATACATGTCAACACCTCCCTTTGCACTGACGCGGCTACGCCAATCTCGAAACGATCGGACGTCCGGCTATCTAATCCGCCGATTGCTTCGACAGGCACATAGTTGCCGACGGAAATCCTTGAGGTTCATCCGTCATGTGTTCATACAAGCTTCTCGTCCATCACTTTCGAACAATGGCCCTTGTCTGTGTCAGTGGTTCTCCCTTCCGTAACAACCATCCAAAGAATCGATGTCATATCAATATCCACAGTCATGCTGTAAGAACTCATACATGAAGTCTCTCGTGACTTTTACAAGTCAACCTCGCGTCGTGTTGCCCCGCAGTTGGCCCAACCAATCCGAAAGCTCTAATGAACTTTGTGCGTCCAGACTGTTGAGAGACTCCGCCGTCAATTTGGAAGGTCCTTCGCTGGCAGAAGTACGATGTTCAAGAGTGACCGGGCCCGACTGATGGTCGGATCGGGCGTAGATAGGGCTCGGACTTCGAAAGGCGCTTCGGTATGAAGCAAGCTTGGACCTGTAATCAACCTCTTCCCATGGCATCTCAGCCAGAGATCGGAGATCTTCTTAAGCCCAGTCTGATAGGGGGTCTTCGCCTGGCGCGGACCGCCAACCCTGACTCGACACCTGGAAACACTGAGTCAATAGCTTTCCGAGATTCGGTGTGTTTGCCCTTCAGGAGACCTACCTGTTCCAGGAGCGTGGTTTCCTCCTTTATCCGCCGGTCTTCTCTCCCGTTCTTGTTCCCGGTTTCTTTCGTCCCACTTTTTGTCGCCATAGAGCCGCCAAGACTTTCAGCCATTAGCATCAGCTCAACATGTGTGGGGTCCACGTGCAGTATGGCTTGAACAAGTTCCGAGTGTAAGCTGATGAACATTTCATGGAGATAGTTCCGGTAACGCTCGAAAGCCTTGCCTGCTTTGAGAACGGCCGCAATAGCAGGTCCTTGGTGTGTCTGGTTCTCCTCGGTATCCTCCTTGTTTCTCGCGGCGACGATCGCAGCTTTGTAGTCCACAATCACTCGGACGAAGGCTTCGGCAGAGAAGACGTCCAGGATTTGCGAAGGTCCTTTGCCAGATGGATCATCTAACACTGAGTTGTACAGTTTCAGCACCACTGATAGACAATCATCTGCGCGATCGAGCGTCTCCTCAAAGTCAGCGATATCCACTGGCTAGCTCAGCAATGTATGATAAAAGGCTGAATGCGATGCAGGCAATCGGGAAGATGTACCAGCAGATAAGATACGTAGTACACAGAGAATTACCCGGGCTGACAGCTCTCGCACACCTTTACATGTACCTTTTGGGAACCTAAAAAACCGTAACGCCCCGCGAGCATTCAGGTGTGGAAACACTGCCACTCTGAATTGTACCTCAAAGGAGTGAGTCCGACTCGCATTATGCCCATACACCTGAAGGGAAGCTGAATAAATCGGCCCGTGGACGAAAGCCATCGTAAGGGATCCGCCTTCTACCCCTTGACCGTCCGTTTATTATCGCTGCTGATCAAGCTCCTTCGGCTGACATGGCAGGCCGTGATGTCCGCCACCGATTCAGTTGGTCTCGATCAGAGATTCGATCGAGCGCGTGATTCGCGTCACGCGAATGAAGATCCGGGGAACGACTATCATGCACAAAATATGCTTGGATTGGTAGGGCGGTGCCTGCTCCTCGTCGGCAAAGGTAGTCAACGAGGGAGCTCCGATTCTGTTATCTTGTATCTATCCGATACAGTCGAGGGCCTTCTTCGCTGGCTTTAGGTATTCTTTGGAATAGACTCTGTCGATACAGCGGGGTTAGGGGTTAGGGGTTAGGGGGTTAGGGGT